>VDFB02047922.1:152403-178004 GCA_007258455.2 Sequoia sempervirens
GTAAATGTCATGATACCAAGGATCACCAGGACCAATGATTTTGTACACATATTCTGATTCTGGTACCTCGAATGCAGGCACAAGAAGTTGCTCAATCAAGAATTTATACTTTGCAATGTTGTGGGGGATATCGAGCAAGGATCCAATTATTGCCATGGCATTTGCTGCTCTATTGTTGGTTCTAGGAATCTGTTCGAATGCTATTTTGATGAAGGATTCTTTGAGAGTCTCCACCAATTTCTTATATGGCGTTAGCTTGTTGTCCTTGGTCTGGTATTCATTGTTCACTTGATTTATGATCAATTGAGAGTCTTCGTATACTTTGAGAGCTATGATGTTCCACTGCACTGCTATTCTGAGACCTATGGTCAAAGCCTCATATTTCACAATGTTATTGGTGCAAAGAAATGTCAGTTTGTAGGACCTTGGTATGCAATATCCTTGTGGTGTGATAAAGAAAACACCAGCTCCTGATCCATGCTGCGTGTATGAGCCATCAAAGTACAATTTCCAGTGGTCAGCTATGTTGAGATTAAAAATGGATTCATCTGGAAACTCCGAGACGAGAGGGTTCTCTAAATAGATTGGTGCTTCTGCCAATTGATCTGTGATGATTTGGCCCTTGATTGCTTTCCACTCTACATACTCAATGTCGTATTCTGATAGTATCATCACCCATTTTTCCACTCTTCCTGTGAGTATTGCCTTTGATAATAGGTACTTGAGAGGGTCAATTTTGGCGATGAGTTTTATTTTATGTGCCAACATGTAATGTTTGAATTTTTGTGATGCAAACACTATTGTGAGGCATGCTTTCTCGATGAATGAATAGTTTATCTCATGACCAACCATTGTCCTACTGATGTAATATGTAGCCCTTTCCGTTCCATTTTCGTCATGTTGAGCTAGAAGAGCTCCAAGGGCTGCTGCTGTTGTTGACACGTATAAGATCAATGGTTTCTTTGGGATGGGTGGCATTAAGACTGGTGGTGTTAGTAGATATTCTTTGATTTTGTTAAATGCCTCTTCACACTTGGTATCCTATTTGTACGCTACTCCCTTGTGGAGTAGGTGGGAGTGTGGGTTCTGTTTATCTACCAATTGTGCTATGAATCTACGAATGGATTATAGTCTGCCTTGTAGACCTCTTAGTTGCTTTAATGTTTTTGGTGCCTCCATCTCGAGGATTGCTTTTACTTTTGCTAGATCCACCTCGATGCCTCTCATTAACACTATATATCCCAGGAGCTTTCCCGATTGTACGCTGAATACACACTTCTTAGGGTTTAATCTGACTTTTTACTCCTCCAACCTGTCAAAGATGGCACTTAGGGTTGCTATGTGATCTTTTCTCTTTCTGGACTTAGCTAAAATGTCGTCAACATAGTCTTTGACCGTCTTATGAATCATGTCATGGAATATCAATGTCATAGCCCTTTGATATGTTGCTCCTGCGTTCTTTAAGCCGAATGGCATCATGTTCCAATAGTATGTCCCCCATGGACAAGTGAAAGCTATTTTATGTTGGTCCTCTTTAGCTATCATGATCTGATTGTACCCTGAGAATCCATCCATTAGTGACAAAATTTCATGTCCAGCTGTCATATCCACAATCATATCGATATTGGGAAGTGGGAAGTCATATTTTGGACATGCCTTGTTCAAATCTCTCAAGTTTGTGCAGATTCTGATATTTCCATCAGGTTTTGAAACAGGTACCAAGTTTGACACCCATTCTAGATAATCTATCAGTCGAATGAATCCTGCATCTAGTAGCTTTTTTAGCTCCATTTTGACTAGTAGGGCGATTTGAGGGTGCATTTTTTGAAGCTTTTGTTTGATAGGCCTTGCTTCTGGATACACTGCTAAGTGATGAACCACGGTCTCTGGGTCAAGTCTTGGCATATCAGCATAACTCCATGTGAAGTTTATCTGTCTTTCTCTTAGAAATGCTACTAGGAGCTCTTGCTCTTCTGATAGTAGTGATTCCACATAGAACGTGATATGCGGGGTCTCCTCTGTTCCTAGGTTGACCGGATTGCATTTTTTTGCCAAGACTGCTAACTTTTCTTGATGAATAGCTCCTAAAGGAAGATTGAATCCCCCATCCTCGGGTGCCTTAGAGAGGTTTTCACCATTGGATGCATCGTTTCTTTTACTTTTTTTTGGTCAGAGAGTGCCACAGTGTGGTTTTCACTCAAGGACTTGGATATTATACTTAATTTCTCGCTTTTGTGACTGAAGGATTCAAACGTTTCCCCATAATAGGCATGCGTGTCCAACTCTATTATGAACCCTGCTTTATGGTCACCATCTGGAATGTTATCCTTTAGTCCCATGAATTCTGAGAGTGCCTCATCATTTTTGAATGTATCAAGAACTGGTGGTCCTCATTGGTCGTAGTCGATGAGTTGGGGATATACTAGGCGGATCTCATGATTTTGATGGTCTGTTTCAAAGGATAGGGTGCTAGTAATGCAAAGAGTGGTATCCTCAAATAGCCTAGGTAAGTTAGTCAGGTGATCCTTGTCATTGCTACTACTACAAATGTCAGTTATATCAAATGTAAAGTTATCTATGACTCTACCTGTAGACACTGGTAAGTGTAGTTCTGCTAGGGTTGGTTGAGGAGGATTATTAACTGTTCTAACTAGAGGACTTCGACCTCATATGGTTATACTCAGAGGGGTACATCCAAGGCCAAGATTTGTTATCGGTCGTGTCTTTGGAATGATAGGTGTTATTAGCCCATTTTCATTTTGTCCAAGTCTTTGGTTTCTGTCGTAGCCCATTGCGAGCATCATTTGCAAACCCTTGCTTCTGTCATCCATTGGTAAATCAACCATTAGTATTTCATCTTGATATAGCATATGAGATAGATCTACCTCAATAACCTCTTGACCAAGGTCTCCCCAGCTTGTGAATTCATGATAGTCTTCAGGAGACGTTTGAGATGTGGAAGCCTCATTTATTTGTAGGCATCCCCATGATCTAGGAGATTGTGGTAACTCTCCTACCATAAAGGAATTATTAGGGAGATTGTAGTTTCCACAACCGTTATCTTGGATAATGAGCTTGATGCTAGAGATGGTGGGAATGGCGGGAGTTGCAGGTGTCTCTGTCGCAGAAGTGGATGCGAGAGTGGGGGGATTGATGTATGGTGTAGATGGGCCCTCATCATTTTTTGGTACTTGGGGGATTTTGTAATACTTTGCTTCGAGGATTTTGCAGTAGGAGAAGGGTTTAGGATCTCCATGGATGGTAAATTCTTGTCCTTCATGTGTAAATTTCACACATTGGTGGAAAGTCGATGCTACTGCCTTCATTGCATGAATCCATGGGCGTCCTAGGAGGATATTATATGGCAAGTCAAGGTCCAAAACCTGACAAGTGGTTTCCATGATGGCAGACCCTACTTGAATAGAGAGTTTGATCATGCCTTGAGACACTCTTTCTTGATCATCATATGCTCTTATTGTGATACCCTTCGCTTTGTTGATATAATCTTATGATATTTTCAACTACTTGATGAGGCTGAGAGAATAGATATTCAAACTCGCACCTCCATCCACCAAGACCCTCTTGTTTTTTCTCTTATGTACTATGGCTTCTAAGTGAAGTGCATGGTTGTGAGATGGTTGAGTGGGGAAATCCTAGTCAGAGAATGTAAGAAGATTAGGCGTAATGATATTTTTGACTATAGCTTGGAATTGCTCTGCATCAAGATCTGCGGGGACAGTGGATGAGGCCAATGCTTCTTCAAGGATTTTACTATGGGTAAATGAGATTTTTAGCAACTCCATGATGGAGATTTGCACTGGCATTCTCTTGAGTTGATCTAAGACATTGTAGGCATTAGGAACGGATCTAGATGCAGGGACTTTGTTTGGCTGGGATGATCCTACGATGGTAACTTTGCCACCTCTTGTGGTGACTCCACAATCTTCAACATGGGTGCCTTTGATGGTGATGACCATGCAACTTTCATATAGGGAGGCAACGACTATTTCATACACATGATTTACATTTGAATGGGTGCCTTTCCCTTTATCATTGTTATTCCCTTTGTTGCCATGATTCGGCATCAGATTTGTGTATATCTTAAGATCCTGATTTCTTGTAGGTTGTTCCACGTTTACGATTCTTTTATCGATGAGATCTTGAATTATGTTCTTTAATCTCATGTAGCTGTTCATGGTATGGCCTTTGATTTTATGGAACTCGCAGAGTTGATTCTCATTATTCCAAGGAGGTTTCACATCTGGTTCTTGGTAATTCTCAAATGTAGGAGGCTTGATGAGTTTTTCGTCTATCAATTTTATCATTATGTCCTCAAGTGGTTCCCCCAAAGTGGTGTATTTTCGCTTGGGATAACTCTTGTTGCGTTGTGGTGGCCCCCTTTGATCATTAAGATTGTTGATTGTTGGATTGTTGTTTGGCTGTTGTGTTGCGTGATGATTGTTTTGGTGTTGGATTTGGATTTGTGGTGCGGGTGTATTTTGGCGAGGGGCACTAATGACCACCTTGGCATCGACGACACCATCATTAGTAATGTTTTTGTTTCTTGCCCACGTACGAGGTTTATCATTGTAATTGGATGGTGGGCGGTTGTTTTGTTGTTCGGGGTATGATGTTGATCCTGCAGGTTGAGTCATAAGGGCTCTTTCGATACTAAGCACCTTGGGGATCAACTGATCATATGTGGTGATGCCCTGAACCTTGAGATGAAATGCCAAGAGGCCGTCAAGGTTGGTGATGATGGTGCAAACTTGTTGTTCTTCTGGCATGGTCCACTTGCTCCGATTTGCCTTGGATTGTCATCATTGTAAGAATGAAGCGAATGATTCACCCTTACCCTGTTTCAGAGTTGAGAGTTCTTCTAGACTAGCATCCATTGCAATGTTACATGCGTAGTTCTTAATGAATGTGTCTATGATTTCTTGAAATGTTCTAATGCCTAAAGGTAGACAAGAGAACCGTTCCATAGCGTGGCTTGCCAAACTTCTAGGAAATAGCCGCATCAGATAAGTATTGTCGTATGCGACTTCCATGCAATGAACCTAGAATTCCCTGATGTGATCTTCAGGGTTTCCTGTCCCTCGATATTTTTCAAACTTGGGGATCTCAAATCCCTTAGGGAACAGTTTCATTACTAGGCTCTTGTCAAATGGATATGGACACAAGTTTCTTGGTGTCTTTGTTGTTTGCCCTGATTGAAGGTCGAGCACTTGTTGCGAGAGCAACCTGATTTGTGTCGTCACATCATTTTGTAGATCAGGGGGTGGGATGAAGGTGTTTTGGGGTGTTTCAATTGTGAGTTGGATGGGTGGGTTGTTTGATGTGTTGTTCAATGGTATGTGTATGTTCTGCCGAGCTAGGTAGGCTTCCACCTACTGTTGTATGAACAACACTTGCTGTTGATCTTGCTGTTGTTGTGCTAAGATTTATGCTTGCTGTTGCACTTGTTGTTGTGCTTGTTGCTGTTCCAACAATGCTTTTTGCTGTGCTACCAATTGGGCTACTTCTTGTTGCTCTTAATATTGCTTTATGGCTTGCTGATATGCTTGCATTTGTGCGGCTTATTTTTGTGCAAGAAGTTGTCCCTGTGCTTGTGCATGCTGTGCTTGATATTGGGTGTTTGCTTGAGCTTGTGCTTGTGCTTGCATTGCTTGTGCTTGTGCCACTTTTTGTTGTAATATGGCTTTTGCTTGAGCAACCTTTTTTGCTTGCAATGTTTGCAATGCTTGCGCAGATTGAGCAGCTTGGGCGACTTCTTGTTGTTGTTGTTGCAATAAAGCTTGGGCTTGTGTGGCTTGTTGTGCTTGTAATGTGGCTTGTGCAGCTTGGGCAGCTTGCATAGCTTGAGCAGCTTGCTGAGTAGCTAGTTGTATGACTTTTTGTTTTTGCACTTGTTGGTATCCCCTTTGAAAAGTAGTTTGCAATGCCGCGTTGTATTGGTTTGATGTGGTGGAAGTTGGTGGTGGTGGGGGTGGTGGTGGATTCAGAATGGCGTTTGTGGTGAGTGATGATGTCGTGTTGATGTGGTGGTTGGTCCTTGAGAGACCATGCTTTGCGATGTTAGGGGGTGTTTGATGATGTTGCAATTGCTTGTGCATTTTTTGTCTGTTGTTGCGATGTCCATGACAAGTTTTGCGTGATGTTTTGATCGATATTTGGGATGTTGGTTTGATTGATAATTGGTAAAGGAGGAAGCCCTAAACCAAGGAGTGATGTGGATGATGATGGAAATGGTGGAAGAGGTGGAAATCTGAGGGGTACAAGTTCTTGCGAGAATGTTGTGGTGTCAAAGATGCCCCATGGTTCAAACATATCTCCCTCTTCTTGTGAATTTGTGAGGAGAGAAATTTGAGGTGTTGCGCGAAAAAATGTTGATGATGGATCATGATGGAAGGTGAGAGGAACATTCTTCTGTAATGGATTTTTGAGTGTGTTTTGTTCCAAGATGGTATTTGCATCCAAGTTTTGATTATTAACAAGGGGGTGTGTTTGAATAGCATTGGAAATTCATTTCCCTTATTAACATTAGGTTGGGTTGGAGCAAAAGATGTCGTGATTTGCGAAATGTTTTGAGTGATATTTTGGGATGGGGGTGTGGATGAGATTGGAGGAAAATATGTCTCCACTATGGTACTCATGTCAAAATCTGAGGGCAATTTGGCCCCTTGCTTTGCTAGTTCAAGCATGTATAGCGAAGGGTTAAGCCTCATCATGATATTGATGATCTTACGGTTTTCTGGATTTTGAAGCATTTCTGTTATTTCATCGTGAGACATTCCAAAGGTAAGATCTTCTCCTTGGGCTTCCTCTTGCGAATTTTGGGATGAGGAGATAGACAACAGATTGCTTGATTCGGCGGGATTCATTTCAACGTTTGTTTGGCTAAGATCACTTGAAGCGAGTGTTTCTTTGTTGGATTCCATGCTTTTCTTGTATTGAGATCTAGTTTGAACCATAAAACGAGGATCAATTTTTCAAGAATAGGAGAGATGAATCTCTTGGTTCCTTGGTTTGATCTTTACTTTATGCCCAAAGTAGAAAATTTTAGGATGTCTTGAGGATCAAAAGGTGATAATATGATGATGTGAGGGATGGATGATGTGAATTTTTTGGTCTTTTGATAAATCTTGAAGGAGATACTAGGCTTTTAGGACTTTCGGATATGTTGCGGATTTTAATTTCCCTTTTGGGGTTGTCCTTGACTTTTGATTGATTTTGATTGCCTTGATTTTGAACAAAAAGACCCTAAGATGTTGGATGATTATCTAAGGGATAAATTTGTTCAATGGATGATAATTTGAATATGTGCAGGGAGCAGGATGCATCTACCCACACCTATCCAAACAAGATGATAGTTTCACGAAGCATATGAAGAAGGATTCATCTACATTTACTGAGCTAAACAAGATGATTTTGATAACTTTGACTAAGCATATGCAAAAGGATGCATTTACACATACCTAGCCAAAGGTGATTTTGTTATGGATTTCAAGGATTTTGATTATTTTGATTCTACTAAAAAGCCTAGTATTAAGGATGATTTCAAGATTTTCCAAAAGGTGATGGTGAGATGATTTTTGTTTTGATGTTTGAAGGATGGATGAAAAAGATTTTGATTTGCTTTGATCCTAAGATGAACCTAAAAGACACTTTGTTTTCCTAGACCTAGGTATTGAAGAGCATACAATGCTTCTATAGACCTTTGTAACCAGGAAATGTTTCCATTTGAACATACTTTTTCAAAATTTGAACCAATGATTTTTGTTTTGGGATTTGGACTTTTTGAAAATCGTGAGTCTTCAACACACATGAAAGTTAATTTTTCTTAGCTTTGCTTAATGGCTTTATTTTACCAAAAACACTTTATTTGATTAGGTTCTCCAAACTAAGTGTCCAATGTTTTGATTTCTTTGCATCCCACAAAGTATGTTATGTGGAATTTTGACGAACTCAAGGCAAGGGTTTACCTATTGTTTACTTTAGTAGACAAATTGAGATGTAATCCAATGTTTAGAAACCTCTAAGGATGTGAATCCCAAGGGCAAGCAATAACATATGGATCGAGTCAATTGTATTTTTCTAAAAAAGGGGTTTGAAATTTTGGATGATGATGTTAAGTGTTTGTTTTTGAGGTGTTTTCACACAAGCAAAGTATTTTGAAATTGATTACAACCCTATGGATGTGTAAGAAAATATTTTTTGGATTCCCACTTGGACAAGTCCAGCTACGCTTATCTTTAGCAAATGGTTAGATGCTTGACCCCATTGGCTCCCCTCCATGACTCATTAATGCCAATTGGGGTAGCCAAGCATCAACACCCATGAAACTCCCATGGCATGCTTTCCATTTCTACTAAAAGACTGTAAAAGTGTGGGGCGGCTTTAGAATGACCGTTCTTGCGCCAACAAATATATTAAAGGATTTTGAAAAATTCTAGCACATGGGTTTTAATAAGGACTTTCCGTTCATAGAGATTGACCCATACGGAAAGAGTCCCCTTTCGGATCCATCTTGTCGAAATCAACCACGTGATATTGGCATTTACTCCAATATCCACATTTATATCCTGGTTGGAAATACTCTTGGCTTTAGAGTGTTACCGGTTGAGTCGTTCCCTTGGGTGAGTACTTTTTCCCCAAGGCAGGCCCTCTAGGATAAACAAAAGCAAGTAAAAAACAATATTCATAACTAGATCAATCTTTGTTGGCAACAAAGAGAGAGAAAGCACGCAATAATTCCCCCACTCACACTCACACAAGATTTTGTTCAATTTTAAACCCAAAATGAAGTGTGGAGGTGTTTGATTTGTCTTAACCTAAAATCACGAAAAAGGTCTTTTGATTCTCAAGATCGCTATAAAGCGCGAGAGAAGCGCATACGTCCTTGTCCAATGAAGTTAGTTCAAGTAAGCCCTCATAAAACAAAGTAGCACATATTCATTTTAAGACCCACAAAGAAATAATGAATTATTTTTAAGCACCAAATGAAGTGTGAAGATTTGCCTTGTTCAATTGTTAATCCTCAAACCAAATCTAGTAAGTTTGTCCTAAAGTTCATTTTAGCCCTTTGTAGCAAGAAATTGAAATGTTCTTTTTAGAGCCCAAATGAAATTTAGTTAGTCCTAAAAGCTTGAAGATAGCAAAGCCTTAAGAATGGGATTATAATTGCTCCCAAAGTGTTAAAAATACTTGTTACAATCATTAAATGAGGAGGTTATGAAACTTGAGAATTCTGTGACATAGGTTCTAAAACTTGGGAAACCCGCGACAAGGTTATAAAACTTGAAAATTCTGTGACATAGGTTCTAAAACTTTGGAAACTTGTGATAATGTTATAAAACTTGAAAATTCCGCGACATAGGTTCTAAAACTTGGGAAACCCGCGACAAGGTTACAAAACTTGAAAATTCCACAACATAGGTTCTAAAACTTGGGAAACCCATGACAAGGTTATAAAACTTGAAAATTCTGTGACATAGGTTCTAAAACTTGGGAAACCCGCGACAAGGTTACAAAACTTGAAAATTCCGTGACATATGTTCTAAAACTTGGGAAACCCGTGACAAGGTTATAAAACTTGAAAATTCCACGACATAGGTTCTAAAACTTGGGAAACTCGCGACAAGGTTATAAAACTTGAAAATTCTGTGACATAGGTTATAAAACTTGGGAAAGCCGCGACATCTAAGTTTCTAGCCTTTTAAAAAATAAAAAATTTGCACACAAAGTTTAAATGCATCTATTCCAACGTTTTGCTCTAGCTCCAAAATAAAGAACTTCATATCTTTCACAAATCAGCTCTGTTTTGCTTGAAATTTGGAAAGCAAGAGGATTGAGTCCTTCTGAGCAAAACCCAAAATTATTTTAAATTCCAGCACTCTGAAACTTTGAAAAATTTCAAGTTCAAAAGTCCTCTTTCTAGCGCCAATATGTGAACCAAGATCCCTCTAAAACCTGCACAACACAAGAAATAAACACATTATAAGATTGAAATGCAAGTTAGAAACTAGGTTCCCCATGAAATCCATTTGCAATGCTTAAAATAGGAAAGAAGAATGAAGAACACAATGAAATAGATTAAATCCTATTAAAACAAGCAAACTCTTGATCCCATGGGGGAATTGGTGCCAATTTGATGTGAAAATTGGCCCTTTCCCAACTCCTATGATGTAATGCTGAAGATTGATGAAGAGTGATCCACTTTGTTGCAGATTCAAAGGTGCTCCATGATGAAAAACCTGCAAAAACCTAGCTAAGAACTCAATGGTGATGGATGAAAATGGCTAAATATTTTAGCATAATAACTTTGCATAATTTGTGGATGTTCAAATGAGGATATGAGCTCTTTATTTATAGAATGCCAAGATGGATGAATGTCCAAATTTGAGCAATGTGGGACTAACATTCATCCAATGGCAAGATGCCACTTGTCAATCTATGAATGGATGGAGGATGTGCAAGATTTGAGAATTGTGCCAATAAATGCATATTTTTGAATTTAAAATTTGTTGAAATGACTTGTAAGAGGGAAGGGAAAATGCAATAAATGGCACTTGGCTCAAGGCAAAGGACATGTAAGATGAAGTTATTGCCTTGTTGGATGTACATGTTGACTTGGAATTTTTGAATTCAAATTTGGAGAATATTCCAAAAGATGCCTTGTGAGGAAAATGGAGATTTAATAAATAAATAAAATCTATTTTCATGTGCAACTTGCAAAATATAGAGGATGGGAAATGATTTAGAATTAAATTAATCAAGGGTTAATTAATTTAATAGGAGAGGTTAGATGATGTGACCTATTTGACTCAAATTTATGGATTTATTTAAATCAAATAAGAGAGGAATATGATAAGAGATTAAATAAATATTTTTGATTTATTTAATTGAGAGAGATGGTGTTAGATTAAATCAAAATAAGGTTTTAATTTAATTAATTTAATGGATAGATTTTAGAGATTTAATCAAATAAAATTAATTATTTAATTAAATAGGGATAATTAGATCAGATGGATTGATTTAATTAACAAAAGGGATTGTCTTAATTAGATAAAATTATTTATTCAATTAAGAGAGGAATATTGATGAATTTAATCAAATAAGGGGGTTTGACTAAATAGTTAGACCGAGGGATGATTCAGGATGAAAAAGTGTTAGTAGTCGGGATCAGATGCACAATGTCAATCAGTATATTTTACGTGTCTACAAAACCCTCTACCCTCAACTCTCAAATCTCAACCCTCAACCCTTTAACCTTCTACCCTATACCCTCAACCCAATACCCTCTACCCTCGACCCTAATCCCTCAACTCTCAACCCTTAAACTGTAATACCCTAGAAACCATCAACCCTATAGGTCCTCCACCCTAATCCCTAACCTTATACCCTCAACCCCTATCACATTCTCTCTATCTATACATCTCATCTCTCCCTCCCTCCCTCTCTCCCACCCTCTCTAATTATCTCTATCTACCCTCTCCCTCTTTCTATTTACCTCTCGCTCAATCAATCCCTACCACCCTCTCTCACTCCCTCTATCTATATCTCTCTATCTCCCTCTCACTCTCTCCCACTCCCTCTCTCTCAGGTCTCTCCCTCTGGAAACCTACCTAGGTAACTCTCTCTCTCCCTCTCTCTCTCTCTCTCTCTCCCCTCTCTCTATCTATCTATCCCTCCCACCCTACCTAGATAAGTCCCTCTCACTCCACCCCCCTCTCTCTCTCCCTCTTTTGGGTCACTCCCTCCTACACCCTCTCCCTCTCTCATGTCTCTCACTCACACTCCCTCTCTCTCGTACTCCCTCTCACTACGTATCTCTCAAGTCTCTCCCTCTCAACCCACTCACACTCTCAAGTCCCTCCCTTTAGCACCTTACCTACATAACTCTCTCTTTATCTTTGTCTACCTCTCCCCCCTCTCTCTCCCCCTCTCTCAATTCTCTCTCTCCCACCCCCCTCTCTCTGTCTCCCTCTCTCCCTCTCTCCCTCCCACCCTACCTAGCTAAGTCCCTCTCACTCCAACCCCTTCTCTCCCACTCCCTCTCTCTTAAACTCTCACTTCCACCCCCGTCTCTCTCCTTCCCATCCTACCTAGAAAACTCTCTCTCTCTCTCTCTCTCTTAAAATTCTCCCTCCCTCTAAAGACATACATAAATACATACATACAAGCATAATAAATATGTACATACAATCCTTCATACATACAAGCATACATGTATATGTGTAGATACAATGTTACATACATATAGGCATACATACAATATACATGCATTGATACATACATGCATACATACAAGTATACATACATACAAGCATGCATGCATACATACATAGATGAAATACAAACATGCATGCACATAAAAACATACAAATATATAAACATACATTCAATAGAGTAGCATTTAACATAAAGAAATACATAACGCGAGCGCATTATACCACGCTTGTGTTATGTCTTGCTATACATGTCCCTCACAAACGCAAAAAACTATGTCAAAACTAAGATATAACTCATGCATGTTATAACATAATTGCATTATATATTGCTTTGAGAATCCTCAAGCTTGGGCTTGGTATTTTCCTTATAATACCAACCCAAAGGCTTGGAGGGAATTCCCAATGACCAAAGATGTGTTTTGCAAGTTCTACAATATTTCACATAATTGGGTTCGTGCTCACTGTCAGGATTGCATGTGGTTCAATGTCGAACAAATCAAACACTTGGGTAATGTTAGGTTCTCTCTTAGCTATCCAATGATGTAATTTTTTTCACTTTCTAACAATGTTAATCCTTTCATCCATAATTTCTTTTGTTTGTGTGTCTTTTTTGGAAAAAAGCAATGTTTGGTTTTTCTTTTGTTATAAATTAACCGTTCATCGAACTTTCAAATAAATCACATTTTTAGAAACTAGACTCCATTCTATAATTTTTTTTAAAAAAATTCAATTAGTTTTCAAAATTTGTAGGGGTAGCATGACCAAAATTCTATTTTTCAAGAAGTGTCCACTTAGAAAATTAGTAAAAAATCAAATATTCATTAAAAAATTATTAGAAAAATCATGCATCAACTACATACTGTTAGCTAATTTCTCACTGGAGTGATTTTAAAAATACTAAATTTTTTTTCACCGTGCTAGGGACATACAAGAGTTGCTATGTTATTTTTTTCTGACAAAAATAGCATCAATTTATGTACATCCCTCTTTTGAACCCCTTAACCTAAACCATTTTCAAAATAAATTAGTAGTTTAGAAAGTAGACTCGAAGCACTTCAATCCTTGTTTTTGTTCCATCTCAACATTTTGAGTGTAACTATCCTCAATTTCACATCCAAGGTCAGTGTTTCCTAATTTAAAAAAAAAGTGGCCACCTAAGCCCCCTTTTTGGGACCCATCTTTTTGCACTTACCCTGTATATGAATGTAATGCTATGTAAATGATATGTAAAATGACTGATTTTTTTGTATTTTTCAAATTTTAAGAGATGCAAAAATTCAATCCTAAAACCCTTAAATGAAATGCAAAGTTAATGCAAACTAGACACCCTAAATGAGATTCAATTCAATGCAAAGAGATGCAAATGAATGCAAGATCTAAATCTAGGGTGAAATAGGACTTCAAAATAAAAAAAATTAATGATCAAACTTAGGTTCACCAAAATGAAATGATGAAAAATAGGGGTGTGGCGATAAAATGTTATGAAAAACGGTTCACCACAAAGGACCTATTTCTCTAATTTCATTCAAGGAAATAAGATCCAAAAAATGAGATGAGTAACAACCAAAAGGTGAGTCAAATCAAGGTATGAATCAACAAATTTTCTTTCTATGCAAGAACAGGGGTATGAGCTAAATAACACTTTGGGGAGAAAGATCAAAACCATCAAACAAACTCCATAATGTAAGCTACAAAATGAAAATGAAAGACTATACTCAAAACTGATGGAAACAAAAATCAAAAGGAATATTTGGAAAGGGGGAAATAATGTGTACCAGTCACCAAAAGTCACTTTTTGAAGTCCACTAAGGACTCATTCATCCTATGACAAATGGGTCATGGTTAGGGCTCTCTAAAATATGTTTATGGGTTCTCTTCTTCTGTGTCTGCACTCTTGAATTCTTAATTTTCATTGTCAGACAACCAAAAATAAATCCTCTAGAAGAGTTTCTGTGAAATGACAACTTCCCTTGCAACTTTGATAACTTTGCAACTTTCTTCAATTTTGCTCTTCGAAGGATCTTCCACCTGAAATTTGCAATCACACATCAAAGAGAGAAAAATGTTGTTTGTTAGGTGAATGGGGGTTTTCCTTGGTCAAACCCTGCTTTGGTAATTAACCTTGAAATGAAACAAAATATCATGAAGGAATGATGAATGAACAAGCATTGTCACAACTCACCATTGAACCCTTGTTTGAACCTTGGATTGTAGATCTACAACTTGTATGAATTGGCCTCAATGGATGTGGATCTTGATCATGAAACTTGATTTGAAACAATGCCTTTGAATACTTGAATAGATCTTGAACTCTACATCACCATATTAGCTCAAAAAACATGCATAATACAAGAAGATTTTGACATGATGATAAGATCTTGATTGCTAAAATTTTGGTTTGTGTAAACCAACATTTTTTCATGTTCTCGAGTTCACAAAATGTTGGGCTAAATCAGATTTAGATATTTCTAATTTTTTGATGTCCTCATACACTAAACCATTTTCATATTGCAACCTCTTCGCATCTCTTCACTTTTGAAATGAAAAATGTTGGCTAGTGATGTCCCTAACATGTCTGATTATGGCTTCTATATTTGATGTAACTAATTGCAAATGTTGATGGTTATGGTATCTCTCAACATTAATGTTTCTCAATTTAGAAATATTTATTTCAATTAGGTCCTGAATTGAAGGAGGGTTTACTGAGGAAGATTTGGTGGAGGAGGGTTTGGTGGAGGGTTTGCTAAATCTTGTGTCATTTAAACCCTGTTATAAATTACAAATTTAGAAATTAACACAATTTTCAACTAATTCCTAAAATTTCAATAAAAAAACCTAATATTTAGTTAAAAAACATAAACAATTAAAATAATCCTAAAAAAACATGTTTAACATACCTTTTTTATGTTTTTTTGTTGAGAAATTCGATGGAAATTAGTTTTTGTCACTAAAAATGGACATTTGTTATTTTTGATATCCGTTTTTGTCTCCTTTATCATGAACAAAAACTGTTAAAATGAGAGTTCATAGCCCTTTTTTTCTATTTATAATGATAAAAATGGATATCCGTTCTTAAGAAAATAGATACCCATTTCTAAGAGCTCTGTTAAGCTCTTTGAAATGGATATCTGTTTCAAAAAGCACTTTAATTTTTTAAAATATGACATATATATATTATATCATATATATTAATATATCATATGTATATATAGATTAATATATCATATTTATATTAATATATTAATGATATATATTAATATGGTATTATTAATATTAAATTAATATGACATTATATACGATATTAGTATATATATATTAATCATATATATATACTAATATATTGCTATCTTTTATCTGTTGAGGGAGACCTCAATATCTCCCATAGTCAAAGGGGTGTCCCTACCTAACAAGGAAGAGCTCTTGAACTTACAATTTGTTGATGATATTGCCATCTTTCTGATGTTAGAGGAAATAACATGGAACTTCTTATGGAGAAGTTAAAAACCTTTTGCCTTGCTTCAGGGTCAAAAATATCTCATGGAAAATCCATTTTTCTAGGTTGGCAAGATGGCCCTCCTACTTGGTTAAAGAGGTTTGAATTTCAATGGGGATGAATTGACAAGCAGGTCAGGTACTTGGGCATCCCACTTGCAGTTAATCCTTTCCTTAAAAACATGTGGCAGTGGATTAAAGAGAAAATTGAGAACAAGCTTGGGAAGTGGGACAAGCAATACCTCTCATTGGTGGGTAGAATGCAAGTATGTTAGAAAATGTTGCCTTTCTACAGTGTGTACTACTCCTCTATCTGGCTCTTTAGTAGTTAATCAAGTGTCAATTTCTGGATTGAAACTGTGTTAATTTTTTACATGAACATTTTAGATCATACTCCATGATCCATCATCAGGATGATCTGCAAGCAATAAAGAGAGAGAGTGTGTGTGAAAGAATAGGTAGCAGAATTGAAGGTATAAAAAGGTGAGGATTGGGAAGAGCAAGAGGTCAATGGGTCAAATTAGGCCAATAAAATAATATTAAAAGTTAAAGAAGAGAAAAATAAGAATCAAATCACTTGATAATAGGGAATAAACAAAGATAAAAATCCAATAAAACTAAAGACACAAATGAACACCATAATAAAAAGCTAATCTAACTAACCAAAAGAAAATAACCAAATAAACAATAAAAACTCAATCTAACTAATTAAAAAGAAATAACTAGCTACAAAGTCTAAAACATTGTAAGTTTAACTAAATAAAGAATTAAAAATAACCAAAAACTATACAACTAAAATCAAACTAATTAAATTACCTTCAAACATTAAAAACTAACTAATTAATAAATTGAAATAAATTTGAACAAAACCAAATACTATAAAGTTAATGAGATCCAAAAAAGGATTAGGAAATTTTTGTGGTCAGACGATAAAGGAAAAAAGAAGTAGCACTCTGTCAAATGGGAGTGGTGCTATGTTGAAAAGGAAAGGGGGAGTTTGGGGTTAAAAGACTTGAAGCTGCATGGAATTTCCCTTGTAGTCAAATGGATTATTAAGTCTCTTTAGGGGAATGAACCTTAGAAGGTTCTCTTAAGCAACAACATTAAATTGTCTATCCCAAGACAGGTCAAAACCTGGAAACTTCTCCCTTTCAATGACTTGGTGGTAGGTACCTTCTCAGTGTCACCTGCAGGTTTTGTGGTCTTCAAAAGTTTGTGGAAAGCTTGGGAAATTGTTAATAATAGTTAATAATAAAAACATCTTTGTCAATAACATTTGTCTTGATGAAGGAAGATCCATTTGGTGGAATCTTAGACACAAAGACAAACCTTTGGCACTCTTACAAGGTTGCTCAACCAAGTGTTGGGTAGGGAAGGGGATAAGGTGTTTTAAAGAAATTCTAAACAATGGTGAATTGATAAGTTGGGATACTCCTAGAAATGACTTAAATGATCTCCCCTCTTCCAATTGGAGAACCTTCTCCATAATTAAAAAAGCTTGTAAAGGTCTTCAGCTGCCCAAAAGGGGTAACAGTAATGATAATTGGCTTGACCACCTCACTTGGGAAGATGGAACTTCTCTCAATAAGCTTAATTCAAAAATTATTTACAAGTCTTTAACCAATAGCAATGCAATTTTTGATTTTCTGAATCAAGCGTGGAACATCTCTCTTCCTAATAAAAGTTGGCAGTCTATTCTACTATATAGTTGGTCTAGTTATATAGAACCTAAGAAGGCTTATTTTAAGTGGCTATTAATTTTGCATAAATTACCTTATAAGATCAATCATGCTAACATTGATTTATGTAGCTTATGCAGACAACTTGAAACCATTAAACACATTTTCTTTGATTGCATTTTTACAAATGAGGTTTGGAATCTATTTTTTTAACTTTAATGGTTGGCATGGTAACATAAAATGGAAGGAAATTCTATTTGGAAAAGTGGATGATTTAAATAAGGAATATAACTTTTTTGGGCTTATGCTTACTAATGAGATCTTATGGCTAATCTTGACCAAAAGGAACGAGGAAAAGATACAAGGGGTGAAAAGAACACTTACAACGTTTCATAAGAAACTTATGTTCCACAAAATTACTATGTAGGTAAAAGTGGAAATGGAGGCTTCCAAGGAAAAGTTCATGAAATTTCTACAAGACGATCTAGTTGAAGACACTAATGAGAGCAAATATGGCTGCACATGGGAGCTCAACAAAGAGACAAGTTGTCCTATACTCAAAGGAATAGTTGAACTGATGAAGAATTACAATATGAAAATGGAAGAGCTAGAAAGAAAGAATAAACAACAAGAAGTGGTTCACATGTACACAGATTCATGCTTGGGAAGTGAAGCAGTCTACTCCAATGAAGACTAGCCAGTCATCTTTCCTCTATTTGACAGAGTTGAATGAATCTCTTGCTTTGAAAGCAATACTATAATGTTGATTATTTGGAAAACATTGTTGAAAATGTTAGTGGCTTAAAGTCTGATTTGCTATGTACATATAAGGGGTGGGTAATCTACATAGTGTAGTGACAGTCCTTTAATGCTGTTATATGCTAATGTCATTAATATATATGATATATTAATAATATTAATATATTAATATATTAATATTATTAATATGACATTACTAACAATATATTAATATATTAATCGTATATTAATAATATATTAATTTATTAATATTATTAACATATTAATATATTAAGGCTCGTTAAGGGGCTTAGTTGGGTTAATCTAGTTTCTAAGGGACCAACAGAGGTTTCTTGGGAAAAACCGATGGAGGGATGGTGGAAATTAAATTTTGATGGTGCCTTTAAAGGGAACCCCAGACCATCAGGGGCAGGTTTCATTGTTCGTGATTGGAAAGGGAATGTGTTGGCCTTTGGGGAAGCCTTAGTAGCATTAATGACTATTAAATTTGGAAAAAAATTGGGGGCTTCAAAAATTTATCTAGAAGGTGACTCTCTCATAATCATTCGGGTAGTGATGAAGGGGAGTATTGATGCTTGGCATCTTCAAAATATAATTGCTAAAATCATAGAGGAATTAGCATCATTTGATGACTTGTTAGTCATGTAAAGAGATCCGGGAATGTGGAAGTTGACACCCTATCGAAGTGGGCTGCAAAATTTAATGAGGTTGGTGAAATGAGGTTTGAATATTTAAGGCAATTTGATTTAGAGGAGATGGTTTTTTGAAAGGTGGCAAGTACGCAATAGTAAATGAGCAAGAATTAATGACTAATCGTAGTAGTTGAAGTGACTGAAGGAATGGGGAGGAGTTGGGCAGTAGTGTTGTTCTTACAACTTGCATTAATGGTTGAATGTGGAGCATTAAATTTTATTAAAGTCTCTCAGCCTTCTTTTCTTGATGCTTCTTTTTAGTTTTATGGAGGAGAACAATCATTGAAGGTCCGAATTTGGGTGTCGACATCGGAGTTACAGGATTTCAATGGAGGAAAATTTTATACTCTTGACAAAGTGGCAACTTTGTTCATTTTTTGGGGAAGCATCAAAAAGGAGATTGAAGGGTATGTTTCTATACACTGATGAGAGGCTGGTGCAATGTGTGCAGTTGATTCTAGGCAAGGCGTTTGGGGATTTAAAACACAGGTATCGAACAAACATGGATGTTTATTCCTTAATAATGGCATGGGGTCTGGATTTGGGGGAGATGGTGGAAAAAGTGAGAGGGGTTATGGAGGAAATTGTGCACAGAGACTTTTTGGATGGAATGGACTCAATTCTGGAGTGGGACATCTCAGGTGAAGGACCAGATGTTTGTGAAGGGATTGAGATTGCAGAAAATGAAGAGTTTGAGAAGTGCATTCCATTTGTGCGGTGTCCAGAAGGGAGGTTCAAAGCTTGTTGCAGAGAGGAGGCCTGATGTAGTTGGGAGGTGTTGAAGCTCTTTGTGGAATTGATGGAGGTGGAAGCGAGCTGGCTCACGCTAAAGCATAAGTTGAATGCTAGGAAAATGGGAGCTTCATCCTTGGAAGAGGAAGGTGACAAGAACATTAAAGGCATAGCGGATCTAGGTAGCTTAGCCTGAGTCTTCTAGTTTTTATCTTTTCTGGAATGATACTCTTGAATATTTTTTGTCCATTTTGGTTAAATTTTGGGGGTTTAGCCCTAACTAGGTGGCAGCGGTAAATAACATTTGAATGCAGGGTGGTGGGTCTCATTACAGGTGAATTTTTTGAATGTAAATTTGAGGTCTTTTTTGAACTCAAAGTAGGTGTACAGGGGTTTAGAGAAAGGTGGTATGTAGGGTTTTTGTTTAAATTCTGAGAAAAAGGATGTTATTCGTAGGTGATTTTTTGGGTGGTAGGTGGTTATTTCTTGAAAATCAAAAAGAAGATGTATTCTAACTTTACTATTGAATAAAATAAAATCTTATTACTGAGCAAAAAAAATTTAATATATTAATATTATTAACATAATATTAATGATATTAATATATTATTCATATATTAATATTAATGATATTATATTAATAATATTAATAATATATTAATAATATTAATAATATATTAATAATATTAATATTATTAATAATATATTATGGGCAAACCACGACTATTAGTGTTTTGGATGTGGCAAGGATAATGCAGCTGAGGTGGCAGGATGGTTGGTGATTTGCTCCAAGGTTGGGTGTGGCTATTACCATGTTGGCGTTCATACCAATACAATACACTGAAGTTAGGATGTCATGTAAGCTAGTTGGGAAGCATGTAAAGTGGGTGATATTGCAATGATGATGCAGGACGAGAGAGGTGGGCATTAGTATGACAAATGTGGCCTCATCATCAGTGTTATGATGATAAAGCAAGGTGATTTACAAAGGCCACAATATGGATATTCATGCTTCATTTCGATCTCATCCTTGGGAGTCAATGAAGGAAAAGTTTGTGTTAAACGGAGGATACGATGGGTTGGTGGGGTGGTTCATGACATGACAAGAATAACACTTGACACTTCCATTTATAATTGAAGTGACCTCTGCCTCCATTGAATTTCTATAATTGCTTGTTTGGTGTTTCATTCCACATCTCTGGCCTGCGTGATATTGGTGATGGTTTTGTTTTTGCTAATAATGGCAGAGAGATCAAAGTTTTTGGTTAGGATGTTGGCTAAGACTATAACCAATATTGGGGCCAACACCCCAATTCAACTGGATGGCTTTGTTAGGGAGATGCTGTTTCACGGGGAAGTGATAGAGCAACGGTTAAAGAGGATCATGAAGAAATATGACTGACGCATCCTAGCCATAGTGAAGATGATGCTAGGTTCAAATAGTGAAACCAAATGGGTCATGACTCATATAACGTCCAGATTCTTGGCAATTTTTGTGGAGATTTGTATGAAAAAGAAGCATGCAAAAGTGTTGATTCAAAGGCTCTTTGTGGCCGAGTGGCTGGTGGGCTTGGAAGAAGTCCTCACTGTTGTAATTTTTGGGATGGGTGTGCCATGACCCAAAGATTTCTCATCCTTCTACAAGCCTAGGGAGGTGGTGAAGTACTATCCCTTCATTCTCGACTTGAAGGGGATGGCTCTGGTGGAGCATAAACAAGTTGTTGCGCGGTGGGGGCAGATTATCTATTGTAGGTGTTCAGGATTGAACACTCCTTTAGCCAGTTTGTGGTTCTAGATTTCCAAGCATTTGTTGTTGCCAATGGGTTCCTAGAGTGATGAGGTTATGGTATTTACTGTTGTTCTATGTAATCACAACATGGCTGATAGTAAGTTTTAGGTGGTAGGCTCTCAAATGGTGGGTTTTTGAATTCTTTTGCCCACATTTTGCATATTGGTACTCGACCCTGTGCGGTCTATATTGGGGAAGGTTAGCTGGTTTGTCTTGGGTGGTACTTGGCTCTATTATGGTGAAGGCTTTGTAACATTTTTTTGATATATTAATAAAATATAGTATCTTACACATCAAAAAACAATAATTATTAATATATTAATATATATTAATGATATAGATTAATATGACATTAATACTAATATTAATATATTAATATGACATTATTTTTTATATTAATATACTAATAATATATTAAATTATTAAATTATATACATGTACGCGATCTCAAAAAATTGTAAGTTTCCAATAACAGATATCTAATATACATAACGAATATTCGTTGTTAAAGCCAAGTAATGGATATTCATTATTTAAAAAAAAAGTGGATATCCATTTTGCTTTGGTCTTTACCTTAGCAAAATGTACTTTTTACCAACCCTACCAAAAAGTCAAATGTGAATTCCATACTTTTCACTTCCTCATGTCACATTTTTTTATTGCATCGCCACTGTTTGGCTCCCCATGATCCTGCACAGACCCTTTAAACTCATTGATAACCCTTTGTTCAAGTTGAAAGAACCTAAACTAGGTGATTCAAAACTTCTTACCCTTGTTCTTCTAGACGCTATGAAGGGTGATAGTAGTGGAGAGCTTGAAATAGATGAGGAATCAAAATAGGGTATTTTTAGTAGTGTATGTTATAGATAATATCTCCCTTCCTCTTAATTTAGATTTGAAGATGCCCTTAAAGGAACCTTTGTAGAGGAATGGTATATTGGCGTTTGAAGTTACCTCAATTAATGGAGGGAGTGTTGAATGGATGTTTATAAAACTTACGGGAATCATGTTGGAGATACATGCATTGGATACAAGTAGTGGCATGTTATGCACTTCATAGTTTCAAGTTGATTCTGGTCTAAATCCATATTAGTCACATAAGTCCTCTGCCTCTGTTGATGAAGTGATGATTTTGAATGCTAGATCATTGAAAATAATGGATGGAAATTTGGTTGAGCCTTCTTTGGTGCAAGGAATGGTAAAAGCATACGATAAAAGGTGGTTTCTTACATTGCAAGGGTTCGCTCATCATACAAGTTTTCTCTGGTTTAGCTTGTTGATCTTAAATCTACAAAATTGGCTAGTGCATGTATCCCTTGTTCGTAATGGGTCATACTTTTCTCTGACTGTCAATGGTTTTGCGTAGTGCTCTCAAATCCCATCACCAGTAGGTTTTTCCCTACCTTGTACATAGTTTGTTTGTTTTGGTGTTTTTTTTCCTTTGGTAGCTTGTCCCATTTTTTAGTTTGCTTGAGTCCTTCTTCTATCATTTCTAACTCTATGTCCAATGGATAATAAACTGGTCTACCACCATTATTTTAGATTCATGTCTTCGTACTTTGCAGTCCTTGTCCCTAATTAGAGCCAGTTGTTACCATATTTCTGGTTGCTCCCTTTAAAAATACATGCCCCTTAAGCTAAGTTAACCATATCTAGTTGTCACATTTAAACCTTGGTTTCTAAAGTTGTGTCAGGCATTGGATGATTTTCCACAACCCCTCCCTCACCTGACTATCTAAAAGTTTAGTTATCTTTGCACTAGTCTTTGTTAAGTTTTGGAAAAAGTTGTTTGGTCGCAAGGTGGTTCTCATAACCTAGGCATACACCAATGAAAGGGAGAAAGTTTAAGCAAAATAAAGTTCTATTTGCAACTTTTGTTAAGTTTTGAAACCTTTGTCAGTTTCCAACAAGGTTCGAAAACTTAAATTTTTCTCGTAGCTGATTTTCTAAAGGAGCTAAGCATTTTTCTCTAAGAGCTCTTTCTAAAGGCTTCACTAAAAGGATCCCTAAAATGTACTTCAAAATCTTGTCTTACACAAGATTGGTCAAGCAAACATTGGTTTCATTTCTTAAATTATAAGCACACTTCGAAAGCATTTTGAAAACTTCACCCAAAATCCAATGTTCATGCATTTAGGTTGTTGTGAGTTATTATTTAGAAATTCTTTCACAGAGGGAAATAATGATACTAAAAGAAAATACATTGCAGAATCATTAAGACATATTGCAAATATTGAAAATGAAAAAATTACATTACAAAAGAGGTGAAAACATAGAATTGAGAATAGAGAATCTCAAAATTGTCGCACATGAAACAAAATTAAAATCCAAAAAGATTATATATAAATATATCATGTATTACAAGCCAAAAATTAGATATTTTAGTTCATGGGAACTCTCAAACACAAAGAGTAAATATGAGGATCATAATGCCCTCTATCAACTCCTAGAGACATTCTATCTATAAAAGAGAGAAGAGATTCTCATTGAATTCCAAAAAATGGGTGAAGGTCTCCATCATGTTGCACTCCAGCCTAGCACAGAGTAAGGCAACTATTTGTTAGGCTTGCTCATTTCTCAAGGTAGTGGTAATGTAGATTGTTTCACCCACCAAACCCATGCATGGATATTCAGGTAGGTTCCCCATGACATCTTCAACATAGGGTTGAAAAATTGGTTGAACCAGATGCTCAACAACCCCGACTCCCCACTCCAACTTATGGGTGATCCCACAATATTGGTTTACAATTTTTGGCCAAACTAGACACTTAAATAATTTTTTCTAACTAAATCTTCACTTTCAAGCACCTATAGTGACTAAACCGTGAGGAATTTGAAGATGATGCAAAATAGAGTTTCATGACATTTTGTCTATAGATTCTAAATATATTTTTTTCAAAATTTTTGGAATCAGATTGCACTTCTTTTTCCATCTCCTTCAAAAACTAGCTTTTTTTCATAAAACAACATTTTTAAGGAGTGATGCTCATCGTATAATGCATAACTTTTTTTTTCTATGAAGGTTAAAATTCTATTTTTTTCAAATTTAGATTTGTAACTATGATATCTAGTGCTTCCAATTGGTTAGATAGTGTTTTATTGAATATTTATTCCTTAATCAACTTTTGAAGTCAAACCAATTACAATTCGGACATAGGCAAACTGTATAATGCGTAACTTTTTTTGTATGTATCAAAATTCAATTTTTGGATCAAGGACTTCAATATCACGGTGCACTCACTTATTTTCAATTTTTTTTGATAGCATTTCATTTTCCCACATATGCAGAACAAAACTGATTTTGAGTGAAAACCTATGTTTAATAAAACCAAAAAAACAAATAGATAATAAAAACCAAAAGCTTATATTAAAAATTATATTAGGTTGGATAGCTTGTTTTGTGGTACTACCATCATCTAGTTGGGTTGAGAGTCTCCTCCATTTTCATCACTAAACTCTCAAGCTTTGAAGTGCAAAATTTGGACTTTTGGTGCACGAGGAGAAAAGGAGTCGTTCAAGCAAACTGGTGTTAAATTAATGAACCTCAAAAAATGTTCAAATGAATATAAGGTTCGATCAAACCCTAGTTCAATTAGACATTTCAAAATAATATAAAAAATAGATTGGCGGGCTGGTTTGAGCGGACGTTAACCGGCGTCTGCTCGAACCCCCTGCCATGAATCTATTTTTTTTCCATGTTTCCAATAGTTTTATTTTATAATATATAATATTAATTATATACTTTTTAATCTCTATAATAATATATATATATATATGTATATATATAATAGTTATTAATAATATATAAATCATATATATTATTAATAATTATAAATAATATACTATATACTTATATATTATAAATAATTACATTAAATATTATAATATCAATATACTTTTGAATTAAATACATTAAAAAATATATTTTGTAAATAAATATAAAATTATAAATAAACAAAATTTAAAATAAAAATAATAATAATATATTATAATTTATAAAAAGAAAATATTTAGTTTAAATATAAAATGCTTAGTTTAAACATAATATTTTTCAAATATTATTTTCCCTCATCAATAATGAGGTAGTACTTGTTCGTCATATAATTAAAATATGCAATTGATTGAGAAAGGTCATCAACAGACAAGATTTTGACATAGGAATTGTAAATATCATTTTAGAGTTTTCTGATAACCAATTAATGAATGACGTGCTGTGAATGATGGG
>VDFB02047922.1:178104-188907 GCA_007258455.2 Sequoia sempervirens
GGAAGTTTCCACTTAGAAAATTAGTAAAAAACCAAATATTCATTAAAATATTATCAAAAAAATTGTGCATCAACTACATACCATTAGCTAATTTCTCATTGGAGTGATTTTAAAAATACTAAAAAAAGTTCATTGTGCTAGGGATGTACAAAGTTGCTATGTTATGTTTTTCTGACAAAAACACCAATTTATGTATGTCCCTCTTTTGAACCCCTTAACCTCAACCATTTTCAAAATAAATTAGTAGTTTAGAAAGTAGACTCGAGCACTTCAATCCTTGTTTTTGTTCCATCTCAACATTTTGAGTGTAACTATCCTCAATTTCACATCCAAGGTCAGTGTTTCCTAATTTAAAAAAAAAGTGGCCACCTAAGCCCCCTTTTTGGGACCCATCTTTTTGCACTTACCCTGTATATGAATGTAATGCTATGTAAATGATATGTAAAATGACTGATTTTTTTGTATTTTTCAAATTTTAAGAGATGCAAAAATTCAATCCTAAAACCCTTAAATGAAATGCAAAGTTAATGCAAACTAGACACCCTAAATGAGATTCAATTCAATGCAAAGAGATGCAAATGAATGCAAGATCTAAATCTAGGGTGAAATAGGACTTCAAAATAAAAAAAATTAATGATCAAACTTAGGTTCACCAAAATGAAATGATGAAAAATAGGGGTGTGGCGATAAAATGTTATGAAAAACGGTTCACCACAAAGGACCTATTTCTCTAATTTCATTCAAGGAAATAAGATCCAAAAAATGAGATGAGTAACAACCAAAAGGTGAGTCAAATCAAGGTATGAATCAACAAATTTTCTTTCTATGCAAGAACAGGGGTATGAGCTAAATAACACTTTGGGGAGAAAGATCAAAACCATCAAACAAACTCCATAATGTAAGCTACAAAATGAAAATGAAAGACTATACTCAAAACTGATGGAAACAAAAATCAAAAGGAATATTTGGAAAGGGGGAAATAATGTGTACCAGTCACCAAAAGTCACTTTTTGAAGTCCACTAAGGACTCATTCATCCTATGACAAATGGGTCATGGTTAGGGCTCTCTAAAATATGTTTATGGGTTCTCTTCTTCTGTGTCTGCACTCTTGAATTCTTAATTTTCATTGTCAGACAACCAAAAATAAATCCTCTAGAAGAGTTTCTGTGAAATGACAACTTCCCTTGCAACTTTGATAACTTTGCAACTTTCTTCAATTTTGCTCTTCGAAGGATCTTCCACCTGAAATTTGCAATCACACATCAAAGAGAGAAAAATGTTGTTTGTTAGGTGAATGGGGGTTTTCCTTGGTCAAACCCTGCTTTGGTAATTAACCTTGAAATGAAACAAAATATCATGAAGGAATGATGAATGAACAAGCATTGTCACAACTCACCATTGAACCCTTGTTTGAACCTTGGATTGTAGATCTACAACTTGTATGAATTGGCCTCAATGGATGTGGATCTTGATCATGAAACTTGATTTGAAACAATGCCTTTGAATACTTGAATAGATCTTGAACTCTACATCACCATATTAGCTCAAAAAACATGCATAATACAAGAAGATTTTGACATGATGATAAGATCTTGATTGCTAAAATTTTGGTTTGTGTAAACCAACATTTTTTCATGTTCTCGAGTTCACAAAATGTTGGGCTAAATCAGATTTAGATATTTCTAATTTTTTGATGTCCTCATACACTAAACCATTTTCATATTGCAACCTCTTCGCATCTCTTCACTTTTGAAATGAAAAATGTTGGCTAGTGATGTCCCTAACATGTCTGATTATGGCTTCTATATTTGATGTAACTAATTGCAAATGTTGATGGTTATGGTATCTCTCAACATTAATGTTTCTCAATTTAGAAATATTTATTTCAATTAGGTCCTGAATTGAAGGAGGGTTTACTGAGGAAGATTTGGTGGAGGAGGGTTTGGTGGAGGGTTTGCTAAATCTTGTGTCATTTAAACCCTGTTATAAATTACAAATTTAGAAATTAACACAATTTTCAACTAATTCCTAAAATTTCAATAAAAAAACCTAATATTTAGTTAAAAAACATAAACAATTAAAATAATCCTAAAAAAACATGTTTAACATACCTTTTTTATGTTTTTTTGTTGAGAAATTCGATGGAAATTAGTTTTTGTCACTAAAAATGGACATTTGTTATTTTTGATATCCGTTTTTGTCTCCTTTATCATGAACAAAAACTGTTAAAATGAGAGTTCATAGCCCTTTTTTTCTATTTATAATGATAAAAATGGATATCCGTTCTTAAGAAAATAGATACCCATTTCTAAGAGCTCTGTTAAGCTCTTTGAAATGGATATCTGTTTCAAAAAGCACTTTAATTTTTTAAAATATGACATATATATATTATATCATATATATTAATATATCATATGTATATATAGATTAATATATCATATTTATATTAATATATTAATGATATATATTAATATGGTATTATTAATATTAAATTAATATGACATTATATACGATATTAGTATATATATATTAATCATATATATATACTAATATATTGCTATCTTTTATCTGTTGAGGGAGACCTCAATATCTCCCATAGTCAAAGGGGTGTCCCTACCTAACAAGGAAGAGCTCTTGAACTTACAATTTGTTGATGATATTGCCATCTTTCTGATGTTAGAGGAAATAACATGGAACTTCTTATGGAGAAGTTAAAAACCTTTTGCCTTGCTTCAGGGTCAAAAATATCTCATGGAAAATCCATTTTTCTAGGTTGGCAAGATGGCCCTCCTACTTGGTTAAAGAGGTTTGAATTTCAATGGGGATGAATTGACAAGCAGGTCAGGTACTTGGGCATCCCACTTGCAGTTAATCCTTTCCTTAAAAACATGTGGCAGTGGATTAAAGAGAAAATTGAGAACAAGCTTGGGAAGTGGGACAAGCAATACCTCTCATTGGTGGGTAGAATGCAAGTATGTTAGAAAATGTTGCCTTTCTACAGTGTGTACTACTCCTCTATCTGGCTCTTTAGTAGTTAATCAAGTGTCAATTTCTGGATTGAAACTGTGTTAATTTTTTACATGAACATTTTAGATCATACTCCATGATCCATCATCAGGATGATCTGCAAGCAATAAAGAGAGAGAGTGTGTGTGAAAGAATAGGTAGCAGAATTGAAGGTATAAAAAGGTGAGGATTGGGAAGAGCAAGAGGTCAATGGGTCAAATTAGGCCAATAAAATAATATTAAAAGTTAAAGAAGAGAAAAATAAGAATCAAATCACTTGATAATAGGGAATAAACAAAGATAAAAATCCAATAAAACTAAAGACACAAATGAACACCATAATAAAAAGCTAATCTAACTAACCAAAAGAAAATAACCAAATAAACAATAAAAACTCAATCTAACTAATTAAAAAGAAATAACTAGCTACAAAGTCTAAAACATTGTAAGTTTAACTAAATAAAGAATTAAAAATAACCAAAAACTATACAACTAAAATCAAACTAATTAAATTACCTTCAAACATTAAAAACTAACTAATTAATAAATTGAAATAAATTTGAACAAAACCAAATACTATAAAGTTAATGAGATCCAAAAAAGGATTAGGAAATTTTTGTGGTCAGACGATAAAGGAAAAAAGAAGTAGCACTCTGTCAAATGGGAGTGGTGCTATGTTGAAAAGGAAAGGGGGAGTTTGGGGTTAAAAGACTTGAAGCTGCATGGAATTTCCCTTGTAGTCAAATGGATTATTAAGTCTCTTTAGGGGAATGAACCTTAGAAGGTTCTCTTAAGCAACAACATTAAATTGTCTATCCCAAGACAGGTCAAAACCTGGAAACTTCTCCCTTTCAATGACTTGGTGGTAGGTACCTTCTCAGTGTCACCTGCAGGTTTTGTGGTCTTCAAAAGTTTGTGGAAAGCTTGGGAAATTGTTAATAATAGTTAATAATAAAAACATCTTTGTCAATAACATTTGTCTTGATGAAGGAAGATCCATTTGGTGGAATCTTAGACACAAAGACAAACCTTTGGCACTCTTACAAGGTTGCTCAACCAAGTGTTGGGTAGGGAAGGGGATAAGGTGTTTTAAAGAAATTCTAAACAATGGTGAATTGATAAGTTGGGATACTCCTAGAAATGACTTAAATGATCTCCCCTCTTCCAATTGGAGAACCTTCTCCATAATTAAAAAAGCTTGTAAAGGTCTTCAGCTGCCCAAAAGGGGTAACAGTAATGATAATTGGCTTGACCACCTCACTTGGGAAGATGGAACTTCTCTCAATAAGCTTAATTCAAAAATTATTTACAAGTCTTTAACCAATAGCAATGCAATTTTTGATTTTCTGAATCAAGCGTGGAACATCTCTCTTCCTAATAAAAGTTGGCAGTCTATTCTACTATATAGTTGGTCTAGTTATATAGAACCTAAGAAGGCTTATTTTAAGTGGCTATTAATTTTGCATAAATTACCTTATAAGATCAATCATGCTAACATTGATTTATGTAGCTTATGCAGACAACTTGAAACCATTAAACACATTTTCTTTGATTGCATTTTTACAAATGAGGTTTGGAATCTATTTTTTTAACTTTAATGGTTGGCATGGTAACATAAAATGGAAGGAAATTCTATTTGGAAAAGTGGATGATTTAAATAAGGAATATAACTTTTTTGGGCTTATGCTTACTAATGAGATCTTATGGCTAATCTTGACCAAAAGGAATGAGGAAAAGATACAAGGGGTGAAAAGAACACTTACAACGTTTCATAAGAAACTCATGTTCCACAAAATTGCTATGTAGGTAAAAGTGGAAATGGAGGCTTCCAAGGAAAAGTTCATGAAATTTCTACAAGATGATCTAGTTGAAGACACTAATGAGAGCAGATATGGTTGCACATGGGAGCTCAACAAAGAGACAAGTTGTCCTATACTCAAAGGAATAGTTGAACTGATGAAGAATTACAATATGAAAATGGAAGAGCTAGAAAGAAAGAATAAACAACAAGAAGTGGTTCACATGTACACAGATTCATGCTTGGGAAGTGAAGCAGTCTACTCCAATGAAGACTAGCCAGTCATCTTTCCTCTATTTGACAGAGTTGAATGAATCTCTTGCTTTGAAAGCAATACTATAATGTTGATTATTTGGAAAACATTGTTGAAAATGTTAGTGGCTTAAAGTCTGATTTGCTATGTACATATAAGGGGTGGGTAATCTACATAGTGTAGTGACAGTCCTTTAATGCTGTTATATGCTAATGTCATTAATATATATGATATATTAATAATATTAATATATTAATATATTAATATTATTAATATGACATTACTAACAATATATTAATATATTAATCGTATATTAATAATATATTAATTTATTAATATTATTAACATATTAATATATTAAGGCTCGTTAAGGGGCTTAGTTGGGTTAATCTAGTTTCTAAGGGACCAACAGAGGTTTCTTGGGAAAAACCGATGGAGGGATGGTGGAAATTAAATTTTGATGGTGCCTTTAAAGGGAACCCCAGACCATCAGGGGCAGGTTTCATTGTTCGTGATTGGAAAGGGAATGTGTTGGCCTTTGGGGAAGCCTTAGTAGCATTAATGACTATTAAATTTGGAAAAAAATTGGGGGCTTCAAAAATTTATCTAGAAGGTGACTCTCTCATAATCATTCGGGTAGTGATGAAGGGGAGTATTGATGCTTGGCATCTTCAAAATATAATTGCTAAAATCATAGAGGAATTAGCATCATTTGATGACTTGTTAGTCATGTAAAGAGATCCGGGAATGTGGAAGTTGACACCCTATCGAAGTGGGCTGCAAAATTTAATGAGGTTGGTGAAATGAGGTTTGAATATTTAAGGCAATTTGATTTAGAGGAGATGGTTTTTTGAAAGGTGGCAAGTACGCAATAGTAAATGAGCAAGAATTAATGACTAATCGTAGTAGTTGAAGTGACTGAAGGAATGGGGAGGAGTTGGGCAGTAGTGTTGTTCTTACAACTTGCATTAATGGTTGAATGTGGAGCATTAAATTTTATTAAAGTCTCTCAGCCTTCTTTTCTTGATGCTTCTTTTTAGTTTTATGGAGGAGAACAATCATTGAAGGTCCGAATTTGGGTGTCGACATCGGAGTTACAGGATTTCAATGGAGGAAAATTTTATACTCTTGACAAAGTGGCAACTTTGTTCATTTTTTGGGGAAGCATCAAAAAGGAGATTGAAGGGTATGTTTCTATACACTGATGAGAGGCTGGTGCAATGTGTGCAGTTGATTCTAGGCAAGGCGTTTGGGGATTTAAAACACAGGTATCGAACAAACATGGATGTTTATTCCTTAATAATGGCATGGGGTCTGGATTTGGGGGAGATGGTGGAAAAAGTGAGAGGGGTTATGGAGGAAATTGTGCACAGAGACTTTTTGGATGGAATGGACTCAATTCTGGAGTGGGACATCTCAGGTGAAGGACCAGATGTTTGTGAAGGGATTGAGATTGCAGAAAATGAAGAGTTTGAGAAGTGCATTCCATTTGTGCGGTGTCCAGAAGGGAGGTTCAAAGCTTGTTGCAGAGAGGAGGCCTGATGTAGTTGGGAGGTGTTGAAGCTCTTTGTGGAATTGATGGAGGTGGAAGCGAGCTGGCTCACGCTAAAGCATAAGTTGAATGCTAGGAAAATGGGAGCTTCATCCTTGGAAGAGGAAGGTGACAAGAACATTAAAGGCATAGCGGATCTAGGTAGCTTAGCCTGAGTCTTCTAGTTTTTATCTTTTCTGGAATGATACTCTTGAATATTTTTTGTCCATTTTGGTTAAATTTTGGGGGTTTAGCCCTAACTAGGTGGCAGCGGTAAATAACATTTGAATGCAGGGTGGTGGGTCTCATTACAGGTGAATTTTTTGAATGTAAATTTGAGGTCTTTTTTGAACTCAAAGTAGGTGTACAGGGGTTTAGAGAAAGGTGGTATGTAGGGTTTTTGTTTAAATTCTGAGAAAAAGGATGTTATTCGTAGGTGATTTTTTGGGTGGTAGGTGGTTATTTCTTGAAAATCAAAAAGAAGATGTATTCTAACTTTACTATTGAATAAAATAAAATCTTTTATTACCAAGCAAAATAAAATAATATATTAATATTATTAACATATTAATATATTTAGTTGTTGTCAGTTTTTTGGTCGGTTTTTGGTTCTATGGCCTCACCGCCTTTTGATGGTCAGGTCCTTAATTATTGTTTTTTTACGTACCTTCTGCCCGGTGTTGTATTTAATGACTTTTCTTTATTTTGTAACTTTGTGGTTTCTAGTCCCGTAAAACCCATTTTTCCTCTTTCAAAAACATATTAATATATTAATATTATTAACATATTAATATACTAATATTTTTAATATATAATACACTTAATATTAATATATTATTAATATTACATTAATAATATCATTAATATTACTATTAATATTATTAATATAATATCATTAATATTAATATATTAATATTATATTAATATTAACAATATATCATTAATATTAATATATTAATAATATATTAATATATTAGTATATTATTAATATATTATGGGCAGATCGCGACTATCAGTGTTTTGGATGTGGCAAGGATAATGTGACTGAGGTGGCAGGATGGTTGGTGATTTGCTCCAAGGTTGGGTGTGGCTATTACCATGTTGGCATTCATACCAATACAATACACTAAAGTTAGGATGGCATGTGAGCTAGTTAGGAAGTGTGTAAAGTGGGTGATATTGCAATGATGATGCAGGATGAGAGAGGTGGGCATCGGTATGACAAATGTGGCCTAATCATTAGTGTTATGATGATAAAGCAAGATGATTTACAAAGCCCACAATATGGATATTCGTGCCTTCATTTTGATCTCATCCTTGGGAGTCAATGAAGGAAAAGTTTGTGTTAAATGAAGGATACGATGGGTTGGCAGGGTAGTTCATGACATGACAAGAATAATACCTGACACTTCCATTTATAATTGAAGTGACCTCTGCCTCCATTGAATTTCTATAATTGCTTGTTTGGTGTTTCATTCCACATCTTTGGCCTACGTGATATTGGTGAGGGTTTTGTTTCTGCTAATAATGGGAGAGAGATCAAAGTTCATGGTTAGGATGTCGGCTAAGACTATAACCAATATTGGGGCCAACACCCCAATTCAACTGGATGGCTTTGTTAGGGAGATGGAGTTTCACGAGGAAGTGATAGAGCAGTGGCTAAAGAGGATCATGAAGAAATATGACCGGCGCATCCTAGCCATGGTGGAGATGGTGCTAGGTAAAGGCTTCATTTCAAATAGTGAAACCAAATGGGTCACGACTCATATAACGTCTAGATTCCTGACATTTTTTTGGAGATTCGTATGAAAAACAAGGATGCAAAAGTGTTGATTTAGAGGCTCTTTGTGGCTGAGTGGCTGGTGGGCTTGGAAGAAATCCTCACTATTGTAATTTTTGGGATGAGTGTGCCATGACCCAAAGATTTCCCATCCTTCTACAAGCTTGGGGAGGTGGTGAAGTACTATCCCTTCATTCTGGACCTGAAGGGGATGGCTTTGGTGGAGCATAAACAAGTTGTTGCATGGTGGGGGTGGATTATCTATTGTAGGTGTTCAAGATTGAACACTCTTTCAGCTGGTTTGTGGTTCTAGATTTCCAAGCATTTGCTATTGCCAATGGGTTCCTAGAGTGATGAGGTTATGGCATTTACTGTTGTTTTATGTAATCACGACATGGCTGATAGTAAGTTTTAGGTGGTAGGCTCTTGAATGGTGGGTTTTTAAATTCTTTTGCCCACATTTTGCATACTAGTACTCAACCTTGTGCAATCTATATCGAGGAAGGTTAGTTGGTTTGTCTTTGGTGGTACTTGGCTCTATTATGGTGAAGGCTTTGTAACATTTTTTTGATATATTAATTAAATATAGTATCTTACACATCAATTTATTTTTTATTAATATATATTAATGATATAGATTAATATGACATTAATACTAATATTAATATATTAATATGACATTATTTTTTATATTAATATACTAATAATATATTAAATTATTATATTGTATACATGTACGCGATCTCAAAAAATTGTAAGTTTCCAATAACGGATATCTGATATACATAACGGATGTTCGTTGTTAAAGCCAAGTAATGGATATTCATTATTTTAAAAAAAAGTGGATATCCATTTTGCTTTGGTCTTACCTTAGAAAAATGTACTTTTTACCAACCCTACCAAAAATTCAAATGCAAATTCCATGCTTTTCACTTCCTCATGTCACATTTTTTTATTGCATTTCCACTGCTTGGCACCCCCATGATCCTGCACAAACCCTTTAAACTCATTGATAACCCTCTATTCAAGTTGAATGAACCTAAACTAGGTGATTCAAAACTTCTTACCCTTTTTCTTCTTGACGCTATGAAGGGTGATAGTAGTGGAGAGCTTAAAACAGATGAGGAATCAAAATAGGGTATTTTTAGTAGTGTCTATGTTATAGATAATATCTCCCTTCCTCTTAATTTAGATTTGAAGATGCCCTTAAAGGAACCTTTGTAGAGGAATGGTATATTGGCATTTGAAGTTACCTCAATTAATGAAGGAGGGAGTCTTGAATGGATGTTTATAAAACTTATGGGAATCATGTTGGACATACATGCATTGGATACAAGTAGTGGCATATTATGCACTTCATAGTTTCAAGTTGATTATGGTCTAAATCTATATTAGTCACATAAGTCCTCTGCCTCTGTTGATGAAGTGATCATTTTGAATGCTAGATCATTCAAAATAATGAATGGAAATTTGGTTGGTCCTTCTTTGGTGCAAGGAATGGTAAAAGCATACAATAAAAGGTGGTTTCTTACATTGCAAGGGTTCACTTGTCATACAAATTTTCTCTGGTTTAGCTTGTTGATCTTAAATCTGCAAAATTGGATAGTACATGTATCCCTTGTTTATAATGGGTCATACTTTTCTTTGACTATCAATAGTTTTGGGTAGTGCTCTCAAATCCCATCACTGGTAGGTTTTTCCCTACCTTGTACATAGTTCGTTTGTTTTGGTGTTTATTTCCTTTGGCAGCTTGTCCCATTTTTTAGTTTGCTTCAGTCCTTCTTCTATCATTTCTGACTCTATGTCCAATGGATAAGAAATTGGTCTACCACCGTTATTTTAGATTCATGTCTTCGTACTTTGCAGTTTGTGTCCCTAATCAGAGCTAGTTGTTACCATATTTATGGTTGCTCCCTTTAAAAATACATCCCCCTTAAGCAAAGTTAACCATATCTAGTTGTCACATTTAAACCTTGGTTTCTAAAGCTGTGTTAGGCGTTGAATGAATTTCCACAACCCCTCCCTCACTTGACTATCTAAAAGTTTAGTTATCTTTGCACTAGTCTTTGTCAAATTTTGGAAAAAGTTGTTCGGTCTCGAGGTGGTTCTCATAACCTAGGCATACACCAATAAGCAAAATAAAGTTCTATTTGCAACTTTTGTTAAGTTTCAAAACCTTTGTCAGTTCCCAACAAGGTTCGAAAACTTAAATTTTTCTCGTAGCTTATTTTCTAAAGGAGCTAAGCATTTTTCTCTAAGATCTCTTTCTAAAGGCTTCACTAAAAGGAGCCCTAAAATGTACTTCAAAATCTTGTCTTACATAAGATTGGTCGAGTAGGCACTGGTTTCATTTCTTAAATTATAAGCACACTTCAAAAGCATTTTGAAAACTTCACCCAAAATCCAATGTTCATGCATTTAGGTTGTTGTGAGT
>VDFB02047922.1:191794-273750 GCA_007258455.2 Sequoia sempervirens
AAGGGTAGAGGGGAGAGAGGGAGTCATATAGAAGTCATATAAATATTGATTTGGAAACTAGATGGGAACATTCTATTTCCATTTGCAGTATTTTTTGTCAATTAAATTGATGGCAACTTAATTTTTTTATTTGCATTGATTTATGTTTTAAATCTCTGTGCATAAATTTTATAATTAGATAATACTTAATTTATTTAAAGAAAAAATCTAGATATTTCTAAATTTATTTCATTCCATCATTTAACACTTATTATTAAATGTTTAATTACACCACATGTAACTAGAATTTGCAACACATCCAAAACACATAATTTGTCATGGAACAAATATAAGCTGTATATAATTGTATATAGTATTCTTGAACTTAAGAAATCCATGGAACAAATATAAGTTGTAATTTAGGAAAAAAGATTTTAAAAAACTTCACTAGGTTTCAAGTAAGTATTGAAAGCATATATATGGGTTTACATGCAAGCAAAAAAGTGAGAGATGATGGTATAAGTGTAACTTTGAACTTTCAAATGAAATCAAAGATTCTTGAACTTAAGAATTCCATGGAACAAATATGTACATATAATTGGAATTTATGCACAATTATTTACAACTATGTACAAGTTACTATAAGTTATCACTTGAACATGTATAGGGTTACAAGTGAACTTGAAAATCATCGATATAATCTAAATCAAACATTCTGGTTTAGCTTGCTCTTCAATAACATGTAAATTTTTTTGATGATCATCACTATCTAGTCTCCATTTTTTTTAGCCACGTGCATGTGGAATTGCATGAAGATGTAGGGCAGTAGCAATTATTAAGTGACTATATTGATATACCTTGTTATCAGGTTGATAGTCAACAAAATGAATCCCATATTGAACAACTTTGACTTGTTTTAGATATATCCCTTGCACTACAATAGAACCTGCATGGTAAACATGAACCTGAGGTAAGACATGTGAACGTGTACAACATTTTTCATGCTCAAGGTTTGTACAATATATATTTAATGTTTATAATGTAATATGCACATGTGAACACAATGTATATATAATTTTAAATTCCAACTCACCTATGAGAAATAACATTCCATCACTTGTTTCAGGTTGTGTTAGCTTATTCCTCTTTTCTGTGCAATGCAATAAATAATAGCTAACACCTTCTATGTTTCCAGGCTTTGCTATGACTGCGAAAACATCTCCTGTACACCAAATTTACACAAAAAATTTCTAAAAAAATTAGAAATGTCTCAACTTTAAAGATCATTAACTATATATATAATATTTAAATTATTAAAAACTTACACATGTACCTTTTCTAACCAATCCTGAAATATGGTCATAATCAATTGAAATCAAAGGAATGTCTTCAAATATTTCTTCCTCATTTTCATCGTATGTTTCTGAAACAACTAGTGGCACTGTATCCCATTTACCAACATATCCAAGTTCTTGGTTATTGCATGCATGATCAGAGTTTCCCATAATGCACTTAGTGCAAAAACAAAAGTAATCCCTTGTGTATAATGTCCATTCATGGCAACTATCTAAACTCATAACACAATGCAAAAATCTTGTTTTGTCTACCCTCTTGCATCCATGCATTGATCTTCTGTCCACACCTAGATACAGGTACAACAAGAAAATTATGTGAACAAACATGTATATATATATATATATTTTAAATTTAGATAAATTCAAATTTTTGAAAATGTAATTTATACATACTCGATATCTCCCAAAAAACTCTATTTGGAATGCATCAATTTTTTCTCGAAGATGTGCCGATCACATTTGATGTAAAGTGTTTCTTACACCATTCAACATCATGTGCATTGTCTATACGATCTTCTGAATAACTCATTTGATGCTTTCTTAAAGCTCATTTGATGCAAGCTCCTGCTCCATCATGCTCATCCTTCCATGCCCACTCTAAAAAAAACTCCAAACATGTGGTATCTTGTAGATTTTATGATATCTAGAAAGTGCATAGAATGGCTATGAATATTTGAATTGTGCTGCACATCCATCTGACCATACAAAATGATTTTCAAATTTTACACCCCTGCTTCTCAAATTCTCAAAATTTTTTGTAAAGCAATGTTGTACAAAAAGTGTGTCATGCTCTTTATCATCACTAATATAAAAGTGACATTCTTTCTTAATGGCTCATTGTTCATCTATACTCTCAACACCATCCAATCCTGATTGTGCATGTCGATAACACACATGAACCATAATAGTGATATGCTTTGAAAAGTAATATTCTAATTGAATCTCCTTTTGATGTACAAAGAATAATTTTTTGCAAAGTCAACTACTGATAGAACTGTTCCAAGTGGGAAAGTATCTCTCAATGTTTGAATTTTTTGTGCTTGCCACTTAGCAAAAAAGGAATGCTGTATGTATGGTTGTATCAATTTTCAAAAATCTTCCATAAATTTTCCAATAGGAATCTCCTCTTCTACATAGTTTAACCTTGTGGATTCTTTCCCAAAATTTGTTTGAAACTTTACATACTTGTACCTCTTGCAATTTACTGTCTTTGTTAAGTCAGTATCTTCATTTATTGAAGGAAATTTAGCCAAATTTCCACATGTTTCACAAATTCCTTTTATGTAGTTTATTTGAGGTCCATTTTCATGATCACATAACATAGCCTTTATGAACAAACTTACCTTTTTAGGAGGTGCATTTTGAAAACCATAACTTTCTTCTCTCATCTTTCGAAACACCTGGTAGTAGAGATCAAATTCAATATGATAATGACAACAAGTTTCAAAAAACTTGTTTATCTTCACATAATATGGCTTTAATCTTTCAAACATTGTTTTCCCAATCTTTATATGAGGATATATATTACAAAAATTCATATACATCTCAAGTTGTGTTATGTCTAGCCAATTTTTAATATGATTTTCATAAATACTAGGCCCAATCCTGTGTCTCATAACATCTCTAGTATTTGATGGTGGACGAGTCTGATCATGCTAAAAAATTGAGATCAAGTTCCTAAAAACATCTTCAATCCTATCAGAATGGGGAGATCTACACATAATTGCCCAATTGCCTTCTAAACTCTCATCCAAAACCTTTCTCTTTTTCTCATATTTTATTAGTGTGGTTCTATTATAGCCAATTTCATCCGAAAGTGCAGACATTTTTCTTTTTCTTGCTATGTCTTGATTTATAATAGATGTCAACATCACCCTTATTGTAGTGGCCTTATCCACTGATCAAGATCCTTTCCCAATGAAATCTAAACCCTTTTTAACATTTTGAACAATATCCTTTTGTAATGCCATGTGTTTCTTCTTATTTGATGCCGAATGTACACCCAACAATTGTAATGACTCTTTTAGCTAATTACAAAGAAGTAAAGGTGATAACAATTGGGTTTTTTCAAGTGTTTCAAGATGATTGAAATGATCATTGATTATTCCATTTACAGATTTAGTCATTGACCTCTTTCTCTTATTTGTAGGCTGGTTGACATAACATTTCAGTTTCTCCTTATACATTTCAAGTAAATGATCTAAATTTCTATAAGAAATTTAATTCCTCACCTTTTTAGCTAGTTTTATATGCTCGTCCATACCAGTAGAAGGAAGTGATCCTGGTGTAGGGGCACCCTGGGGTTCTCATGCCTCCATGAGGCCTTTGTCATGTTTGGTTTTTTTTTTCAATATATTATTTCTGTAATTAGATCTAATGGACCATTTGTAATAGGTTGTAATAGATATCAATAAGTGTTAAATCAAAGTTCAAATGTAAACTTGGTGCAACCAAGTAATGATATTGATGTAATTTCAAAATAAGGTTGTCAACACATTAGCCAATGGTCTCCTCATTCAAAAAATAGTCGAGGACCATTGGAAGAGGGGGAGTAATGTTTAAAAATCCTCCATGTGGTTGAGGCAAGGCTGTTGGAGGAATTTTTGAAGATTTGAATGCAAAATAAGCTCTATTTTTTTTAATTTTCTTGCATTTTTCTCTGCTCTTTTGCTTGGTACATCCTGTGACATTATTGTACAGGCTCCAAACATACATGGAATAATAGAGGGGAGAGTCACCTTTCTTTTGGTGGTGATTTGGAGTAATTTCATCAAGAATTAAGAAAGATACATCAATTTTACTGGAAGTGGATCTGAAACCCTACCAAACTAGGGTTTGGTCACTAAAATACTTGTAACTCCCCATTCCACTGTGGGAAAAATATGGTTCTTGGTGGAATGGTAGGGTTAGGAGTGTTTTTCATGTTTCAAGTGGTTTCAAGAGGAAAGATGGAGTTTTGCGAGAGTTCATTGATGCCCTAGGTTTGGCATCTCTATGTGACAGGCCAGGAAGTGAACATTTGAATGTACTTCTTGTGGTTTTTTGAGTATCTGAGCAATAATAATGGGTGAAATGTGTGAAAGGGGTCTTGGGGAACATTGAGGAACCTATTTAAGGCTTTAGGGGTGTTGGGGTGTGCCTAGGTAAGTCGGTTCCTTCCTTACATAGGCCTAATTAGGCCTCCTTGTGGCTTGAAAGTCAGTCATTTGAGGTATCTACTTTTAGTGTCTGATCTCATGCATTTTGGGACTTGTAGGGGTCCATATTAGGTACCTAAAACTAGGTTTATTTGTTTGGTTCTTTCCCTTAGCAAACTTTTATTTTGACTGTCTCAGTTGGACAGGGCTACAAGGATGCATAGGCTTGTATTGAAGCGATGGGTGAATGAGAGTTCCTAAGTGAAAAATCAAGTTGTATGGTCATGTTTTTTCATGTTGAGAGTGTTCAAATCATCCCAAAGTCCTTTAGTCATGTCTATATGTGAGAGCCAAGTTGGGGTGATGAGGTTTCCTTGTTGAAAGGAGTAGTGGAATTGGTGAATCCACTTAGAGTGTTTGAGAGAAGCTTTTCATAAAATATTGCTTTCCCTTCCCACTTTGTATCAAATCTTGACCCCTCTCCAACATGCATTGTTTGAACTTGGGACTCCTCCCTATCTTCAAGGTCCATGTGTTCTTCAACGGATTCAGTTGATCCAATATATAGATTTGGCTCGACTTCAGCATGAGAACTTCCTACTTGTTGAGCCCTTTCTACATGTCACAAAATATTTTGCAAAGAAAGTGAGAGATGATACTATATAAGTGGAGTTTATGTATGCAAGCAAAAAAATTGATAAGACATGATGCTATAAGTGAGAGAAGTTTCAGCTAGTTTTATATGCTCATCCATACTAGTAGAAGGAAGTGATCTTGACCCCTCTCCAACAAGCATTGTTTGAACTTGGATCTCCTCCCTATCTTCAAGGTCCATGTGTTCTTCAATGGATTTGTTTGATCCAATATCTAGATTTGGCTCGACTTCAGCTTGATAATTTCCTACTTGTTGTTTGAATTTACATGTAAGCAAAGAAAGTGAAAGACTATGAGCTATTTAAGTGGAGTTTAAATAAATAAAATCAAATATTCTTGAACTTAAAAATTCAATGGAACAAAAGAAATTGGAAATAGATGATAAGGAATTTAGGTAATGTCTATGCAAGATGACTATTTTGTAATATTAAAGTTTCTAAGTTAAATCTAACATGGTTTTCATAATTGGAAATAGATTTATAAGGAAAAAAAGTTGAGGTGTTAATACAATTCCTAAACACACACTTGAGAGAGAGAGAGAGAGAGAGAGAGAGAGAGAGAGAAGAAACAAACATATACCTTGTTTCTTTCTATGATAATTTTCCAAGTTTTGTTCACGCCTCCTTTGTTCTTCTTCTCTTGACAATTTTTGTTGACATGTATTTTTTCTTTTTCTTTGTTGTCCCATTTTCTTCTTCAAGTTAAAGATGACTCAAAACAAATCTTCTACCAACTTAGGTAAATTATCCTCCAAAATTTGCCTTGATTGATAAAAATGAAAAGTTGTCTTCTCCAATATTTGCCTCCTTGATAAATGTGCAAAAATCTCTTCTCCAAAATTTGCGCTCCAAGTGATATAAATGCAAATTAATCTTGCAATTTGATATGGAATAATGAAAAATAAGCTTGTATTTATATGCATATGGGAAAAAAATTAAAATTAAAATGCATTCTAGTGTATGGAATAACTATCCTAGTTTAAATGAATCAAACAAGTTATTTCATTGTGGAGTTTACTGTTATTTAATGTAAGGGAACAACCCAATATATAGTAGAGGAAAATTTCCATGGTCATTCTAGTTAACCAAACACACCTTGATGGTTCTAAATCAATAGTTGAGATATTTTCATTTGTAGGAGATGTAGAGAGGGTAGAACAATGATTTGAGCACATAGAGGTATAATTTGAATTGAATTTTCTTAATGTTTCAAAGAATAAAATGTTCCTATCTTAAGTTGAAACTAGCAAATTATGCATTTAATTTCTTTAAAAATCTATAATTTTGTATGGTTGTAGGAAAGCACGATCATGTTAAATAATGGTGTAGATTAAGAGATTATTTATGAAATAATTTAACATAAAATTTTATAACTTAGAGGGAAAGTGTTTGAAGGATGATATAATTATAAAAGGAATGTTCCTATCTCTTCTTTATAATTATATTTTGTTCTCTACTCCTCAATGGTTCATGTTGCTTAAGTCAAAAATAGGAGTTTTGTGTACCACAAAGTGATACACTTTATTTATTCTTATTTTGTAGATCAAGATTTTAACTCCATCATTTTTATCAAATTTTAAAATTAGAAGAACATGTGCATTAATAAATAGGCTTGGAAATACACTCATTTATAAAGTATCATTAGTTTACTTGCTTGGGAGTCATTTATTTTATATTTTTTTTACAGCTTACTATAAAATTCAAGGGATGTGTGTGAAAAATATTTATTGTGATCAACACAAATGAACTTAACTATAAAGTGGCATTCATTTCCTTATCTTTGGGAATATAGGATCAAATGGGATGTTGTGATCAAATGAACTAAAATAAAGTTTCATAACTCTAGGGGATTCTATAATAACATTTGGGACCATTTTGATGGTCTTTGTTTGTGGGTTCAACATCAACAAAATTTATTTCAATGTGCATTATTGATTTTTGGCTAAAATGAAATAGTCTTCTCCTAAAATTCTAGTAGAGATCAAATGTATATCATATAAGAAAATGTATGTATATCATATAAACATTTAAACATAAGCAAACACATACATACATGTAAATAGATTCAATGTCTACACATAAACATGTTATAAGCAAAGAGGTCATCAAATAAGCAAATGTATGTTAGAGATCAAATGTATATCTTATAAGAAAATGTAAGTTAGAGATCATCAAATAAGAAAAGGTATGTATATTGAATATAAGAAAATGTATGTATATCATATAAACATAAGAAAACATATAAATACATGTAAATAGATTCAATGTATAAACATAAACATGCTATAAGCAAAGAGGTCATCAAATAAGCAAATGTAAGTTAGAGATCATAAAATTTAGATACTAGAGATCATCATATAAACAAATACATGTAGTAAAGATCATAAATCTAGTGCAGGGCCTACTATGAATGTTGACTCCTAGTCAAACGACCATCTGAATGAGAACCCTGCTCTGAAGGACGTGTTGAGCCTTGTAGATAAAATTGTGTACATAATGTGTTAAATACATATAATTTATTAAATAAATTTTATGAAATTTACTTAAGAATGTACTTGTATTTTTACATATCTATCTAGATCTATGCATACATATACATGTACATATACACATGTATATATGTAAAAATTTAAAACTCATATGTCCACTGGAAGCAAAATCATTCATAGAGTCACGTTGATGTACACAATCTGGACTAAGGCTAGGATTAACATGAGGTATGTCCACCTACAATATATACATATATATTAGTTCATGAATATCTAGTTAAAACTAAAATTTAAAAATAATTAAAAAAAGAATTGAAACATGCACATGAACACATACATGCACATCATTTGATATCAGATGACCTTTAAGTCCTCTACAATGGTCGTCTCCACCATATCAACTAAATGGTCAAGTGACGAGTCAACATCTACATCCATATGATCCGTCACATGTCATGCCATAAATGATGAGTGAAGGGGACTATGTAGGTGAGATGGCATAAACAATGATGAACTGAGACCAATCAACATCTCAGTAAAACCCTTAGTCTGTGCAGCGACTAAATGATTTGTAGGTGGATCCTGATGTGAACTAGTGTTGGGTTCAGAGTGATGGGATCTTAGATGTGAATGAACTTCATGTGCCAAACGATCTCTAACTTACTCTATATTGATCCCATAGTATGATGCAATGAAGGCATATGCCTCCAAGAGGTCCTTAGCCAAACAATTCGGTCCTGCATGCCATATCTCCTATAAGTCCATCGAGCTGTGTGGGTGTATGGATGCCCACCGCTATAAAAGGATCCATGCTACTGTGCTGTGCTACAAATGGTGTGGATCGTGAATGTCTAGACATCAAATACTAACCTACATGATCAGTAGTATCCTAGTGGCAGTAGCTGCAATGTCACCTACACTGTCAATTGCTTCCTTTTGGGAAGCAAGGATGACTTGATCTGCTAAGGGGGCTAGAGGTGGGGTGAGAGTAGGAGACCTCTCACCAATCAATACCCTAAACACTGGGGCTGGTCTATCTGCTCGACGATAGGTGAGCCTATCGACAATCCTGCCATGCCCCTAACCAACATATGATGGAATGTCTAGGTAGTTTACTTTGAGGCCCAAATGGACCTCAGCATACAATTGCTGAACAAAATATAATGGAATTTGGTCATTGTTTGGATATTGAACATGTGCTATGAGAAATCATAGGTAGATCAATGGGGCCATAACATGATCCACACATTTGGTGACCTGGTATCCGATAGAATGGAAAACAAGTGTTTTTAATCATTTCTTTGGTCACAACATCATGTATTTGTTTATAGGGAACCTCATCATGAACTTCTTCCTGCATGTGGGAAAGAATAGCAGCTACTCTATCAAGGGAATATGCACTAGTATTTCCAAGTTCATCTCTTAGTTTTTCTAGGCTTTGTAATATTGACATCCAAAATTTTGAATATATCCAGGTTGTGTTTGTACCATTTGCTAATGAGTCTCTCAATCTCTCAATCTCATTAGTAGTATTTGCAAACAATGTTTTTGGAGGTGGAACAGATGCATTTTCCATGATATATGTATGTACACCTAAAGGAGCAATGGGACCTTTTTAAATAATATATCTAGATCTAGGGAATAGAAATCTAAAACAGTTCTAAGTAAATTTACAAGTGTCCACATGATATATATATATATATATATATATATTGAACCTATAGGTTGCAAACATATAAAATATGCATCTTAAATTAGATTTGTATATGCAAGATAATATGACTAGTAATTTGAATGCTACTTGGGATGACAAATAGAGCATTCAGTAGTTCAAATAATTCATCTAATCATCAATAATATTTTCATACCATTAACAAAAAAAATTCAACATCTATCATAGTTTTTAATAATCAAAACATTCAAATTACTAGATTGCACACAAAACATAATCTAAAACAGTTCTAAAATTTAAATTTACAAGTGTGCACATGATACATATATATTGAACCTATAGGTTGCACACATATAAAATATGCATCTTAGATTAGATTTGTATATGTAAGATAATATCACTAGTAATTTGAATGCTACTTGGGATGACAAATAGAGCATTCAATAGTTCAAATAATTCATCTAATCATCAATAATATTTTCATACCATTAACAAAAAAAAATTCAACATCTATCATAGTTTTTCATAATCAAAACATTTTCACTATTTTATTTAATTTTCTAAATATTTTAATTATTTAATTTAATATATTTATCAATTTATAATTCTTAGGTTCAAATATCACCCTTCTAGAGATCATATTATATGGATTCCTCCATAAGAAACCAGGTGAAAGTTTAATTTTGATGGTTCTTTGAGGGGAAACCTAGGGAAATCTAGTACAAAATGTGCCATTAAAGACTTTAAAAATCTTGATAAAGGTTGCATCTAAGATTTATTTCCTAGAACTAGTATTAAAGGGAAAGCATAATTACTTAACATTGGTGGTCATGTAAAATCAATTTAGTCATTATTGAAGGATATTCAATGAAAACTATATCTAACATAATGAAATGATAATTGATCAATTAGAAGAAAAACATCATACTATATGCGGCATGGGGAATCCTTGATTCACCAAAATTATTCTCTAAGTATGTTGCCACCATGAAGGAAACAAGACAACACGTTTCTTTTCAAATCAAGGGATTTATAGCATGAATGATTTAATAATTGGAAATTATATGTTTTAAAATAGTGGTGTAGATTAAGAAATTATTTATGAAATAATTTAACATAAAATTTTATAAAGAGGGAAAGCGTTTGAAGGATGACATAATTATAAAAGGAATGTCAATAGTGGATTGAAATAAATTCTCATCAAAATAAGGTGAAAGTGTATTAGTTATAGTTATATGAATGTAAGAAAAATATCAAATGATTTTTAAGGCATAGGAAAAATTATAAATTTAAGAAAAAAATGAATAAATAAGTAGCTATTTTACTAAGAATAACTCATAACACCTCATAGCCACTACCAAAATGAAACAAACATAGGTAGGGAAAAATACACATGGAAAATAAAAGGGAAAGGAAAAATTGAGTACATTTCTTCAAGATGAAGTAAAGGTAAAGAAAAATGAAAAATAATCTCCCAACTTCACCCTTTAAATCTAACAAGAGAGTGAGAATGCATAAAAGAATCTTGGATTGGCTTTGGAGGACCAAAATAATGGAAAATAAGGATGGATGGTAAATAATATATCAATAATAATAAGGATGAAACATTCTAAGAAAACAAAGGATAAAGTGAGGAAGAAATCCAAGAAAGCAAGAACTTTATAGCCCCATGTCAACACCACTATTTTGGCCACCAAGACTATGTATACATGAACTAATGGTTATAAAAAAGAGGCTTGAAGCTATAAAATCAAATGGATAACATGAGGAATAAGGATAAGATGAGGAGTAAAAGATGAACATGAAATTCAAAAATCCAACTAGAAACTAAATTAAGAGATTAAAATAATTAATGAGAAAGTAAATAACTTACAAAATATTGTGGAAAATGGGCTCCATGAGTTGATCATGATAAAATAAGATCTTGAACAGTTAAAATAGTATAGGAAATTAAATTAAATATTCTAGAAGGAAGATATTCAATATAATTAAAAGAGATATATCCTACAATCAAAACATGGAGGAAAAATACAATTAGAGAGAAGATCAAATTGGCAAGCCAAGTCTTAGGCAAAAGTAGTAAAAGAATTATCAAATAAACAAAGATAGATCATAGAGAATAAGCTAAGGTACAAATAAGAGAATAAAATGAGAGAGATGATAAGCTTGTAAATATAATTTCTAAATTATTGAAGCAATATTTTGATAAGGAGGAAATAAAAAAAATTAGAAATAAACTTCCTCATATCCATAAATAAAATTTGATAGGAGGAAGGGACATGCACATAATATTTATCGTGAAAGTTACCATAAAATACAAGAACATGATACTAATGAATAAAGGTTTCTTATAAGTACACAACAAACCTAGATGAAGATTTAACCCTAATACAAAAAGAAAGAAATAATGAAAGAATAGGAGAAAATGAAGATTTAATCTTTGTACATATTTTTCTATTACCTCAAATCTTCCACCAATATAAATTGAATTAGTGATTAATCAAAATACTAAACTTTTAAAAATTGAAAATTGAATAAATATTAAAATACCCTTCACTTTCACCTAATTGAATGATTCAATTGATCGCATAATTTAAGTTTTAGTTTTAATGAGGTCACATCTCAAATCAACTATCAATTACCTAAATTATCAACTTTTTGAGAAATTTTGTGATTTTGTGAAATTGTGACTTACGACAAGAATAAAGATGTCAAAAAGTACTAAGGTGATATTCTTGTCACATTATATTGAAAACCCATATTTCACCCAATAAGATCATTTGTATGGAATATTAGGTATCATAGATGAAGAAAATGTGATTTCTTTGTTTGGTCTCATCTACCATGGGTATCTTCAATTTTTTTGATCATTCCTCCTACTAACATTTTGTCTAATTTTATCTCAACTCTTGTTTTGACATTGAGGTTTTAAGTTAATATTTTATTTTCCTTTATGGTTTGGATCCTTCTTTTAGTTCTTAATATTTATCTTTTTCCATTAATTTGATGCTTGAATTTAGTTAAAAATGGTCTACACACCTATTCCAAATATTCCATTTCATGAATTTTATGGGCTTACCTTATCTTACATGCCAAAGTCACAATGTCCTACTCTTGATTAAATTCCTACAAGAAATTAAGGAACTTGGGATACCCACCTCCCAATGGCCTTGGAATGGATGCATTTAGATGGAGAAGGATTTCAAAAGGCTCATGGTACTTGTGGACCCCTCAAAGGCATGCTATATAACACATGAACTCTATTTATGAAATTCGGTCTTTAGTTGTTGGTTTCTAGTATGAATGTGATTTATAAGGTGGAATTCTCAGTTGAGACTCTCAATCTTCCATTGTTGGTTTCTAGTGTGATTATACAATATGAGCCAAGTATTAATCTAATGTTAATTCTTGAAAGAAGGTATATATTATTCTCATCTTAATTCTCACACAAAGTTACCTTAGTCAATTTCTCATATGAGTTCCATGTATTTGTAAATTTTTCTTAATATAAAAACATATTTTATTTCATTAATTAACCTATCTATTCTATGTTACAGAAGATGCTTTTATTTTTTTATAAGTATATAATTCAAAATTAATTAGTAATTCAAGATAGAGTACACACAATATTTAGTTAAAATAAAATAATATTCTTATTTATATGAGAGTTATGTAGAATGGTAGCAATGTCTCATAAATATTTCTTTGATGTACTAAATTTTTATCATTGTTATGAGTGAATCATCTCAATTATATAGCCAAGCACATCAAAAATTTATAGATTGTAAAGCAAAATAATCACACATTTATCATATTTTTATATGTATAAATTTTCTACCATCAAACTATTTATACTTATAGATTGTATAAAACTATAAATTTAATCATTATTCCTAATTTATTAAGAATCAATCTAATAACTTGACTGCATATTGTATACTTATAAACAAATCTCACTAATCCAACCATACATTTTATATATGTTAAAAAATATATAATAAGAAAATACAACTTCTAAATATGATACTAAATCTAATTAATATTTATTTAAAACTAAGACTCCAAAACCAATAACCATTCAAAATCCTTAAACAATGATAGCATAACATTATATAGGTTTTAAGCAAATCAAGAAAGTAATTTAATTATTAATATAAGAACAATTTAAGTAACCTAACTCTAAGACAAACACTACCATTTCACATTGGGATGTATAGGTATATGACCTTTTTAATATAAAAATAACCCCCACCAAAACGTGTGCACCAAAATATATTAAACTTGTCTTCTCATTTTGTTTTTCTTGAAAGGAATCTAATGGGCGTAGGAAATTGCTTCGAAGTTGAACAAGATGGAGAAGATTATATCAAATCCCAAGAGATGCTAATTATCCTTGGTTGATGCCTCAAATATTAGCTTTGTTTTTAAATTGAAAATGAAATCTTAGGACTAGACAATATCTCACTAGATCATAATATCACAACCCACATGGATGACCCTTAGCTATATGGAAACAATTCTAAAGGAGTCTTCTAATAATATTAATCTTTCAAAATTTAAATTAGATTTAAGTCAACTTCTTATTTGTTAATTTTTTTTTTATTGACTTTCAATTATGTTGATTATATATTTGAGTATATTAATATATAAATGATAAATTTTATTTCATTGCGATGATTTAGAATCTAAGATCTAGTTTGAGAGTTCTTTTATACATATTATAATCATGTATAAGTATATCATTAACATGATCTTAACATCTAAGTTAATTATGCATATTATATGATTATTTGGTGTGCCTTCAATTATTATCTTAAAAATTTTAAATTGGAAGAGCAGTTTGATCAAAGGAGAATGATCTCACTTGGTAAATTTCTAAAAGCACATCCTTAAACATCTCTTATGTTTTAGATACCAACACTAAATGGTGAGGTGAATAGAATATAAACACCAAAATGTACACATATATACAGTTATATAGTTCACCTGGAAATGCTTTGGTCAAAATATGGAAGCATAGAAGAACAATGCTGATAAATTTTTTTGGTTTGGGTGTTTTTGTTTAGTGAATAGTTTATTATAGTATGTACTATATCACAACCAAATCTACACTGTTTGAGTTCATTCAAGTTATTCAATCTCCAGTTTCATTGGCATGATAAAATTTTGTAACACATGTATTACTAAGACTAGTAAATTCCAACTGATTAATACATTATGGGCAATGTCTGAATTTGTTCTTGAGAGGGCTATCCACTAAATTAATGATTTTGGTCATAATAAATGGAGAAATGTCTGAGGGGCCACCAAGAAATGCATTCTCATGGAATACCCAACTACAGGATATTCAAAAAATGGGGTCTTATGGAATGCTACAATTCTAAGATATGCAACAAATGGGTTTGTTGAAAAGGCTTTAGAAACTTTTAAGCAAATGCAATTGGCAGCTGCAAAGCCAAATTCCATAATCTTCGCCTTGCTGTGCCAAAATAGGAGCTTTGGAATAGGGTATATCTACATAGCCAAATGTTTAGGAGCTTTGGTCTCATGGAATGCTATGATTAAAGGATACACACAAACAAAAATTGGTCTCATGGAATGCTATGATTAAAGGATACACAAAAAATTGATTTATTTTATCATTTAGGGTTTAGAAACTTTCAAAAAAATGCAATTCAATCAACAAATTACAACCATGTATGAAATGGGGAAGCAAAATTTGCACTGTGGAGGTCCAATGTGGTGAATTGAATGCTCATTCGCCCAAGAGTTCACCACTTTTCACATGTGCTTTGTTAATTTTCCACTTCACATGGATGAAAATGATTGTCGTTATTTTCTTAAAAAATCCCTATTTAAAGGGGTTCAAGTGAACCCCCTTTCGCTCGAACCCATTTATTTATTATTAATCTATTGAATTTTGAGGGTTTGATCGAATGGTTTAAAGGGTTCGTTCAAACCTATAAGTTTGAGTGAACCCCCTAAATTAGTGAAAGTTCCCTCCTTCCTCCATCAAATTGTAAACCACTTATGTGGCTTCACCCTTACTAGAGGTGCGAAAGATGATATAAAGAAAACGCTCTTGTAAGGTTAAATTGTGCACATGCACCTAGGATAGAAAGTTCTCACCGATTATCTTCTCGATGATTCCCTCTTCCACATCACTGTGGATGAGGAAGACCTCCCTAAGTTGGTCTGCGACCAACCTTCTTATTGTTTTGTATTCTACTCCCTCAATACGGAGGAAGTCTCTCTTATTCTCAAAAGTGACATCATTGGAAGTGCTTGAAATGTTTGAAAGCATAATTATCATTGAGAAAAAATGAAATCACTTCGATTGATTTATAGAAGATGAGAGTAAGCTAGTGGAGTTCATTCGAGAGTAGTTAATGAAGCAAGGAAACTTGAAAGTTGCTTCAAATTTAATGAATTCAGCTAGTCATGTGATGTTAATGTAAGTGTTCAAAGTATGCTTTGGTGTTGGGGAATCCTTCTGTATTAAAAATTCCCACACGAATATGCTCCTAGTTGGCATGTTATTAACCTCCAAACTAAGAAAATATAGGTTTTTCACACAAGTTAATGGAAATAGGGCTTATTGGCAAGATTGGAAACTTATTCCCTTGTCCTAATCAATTAGAAGATGTGATGCAATCATAATAATTCCAAAAAATTTAGCTATTAATTCTTACGTATTTTCATCAGAAATAGATCAACTAACCTCCCACAAAGCACTTACTTGATGAGGTGGAGGTTGTAACTCTTCCAAGAATTAGTTTTCAAGAAATTGTTGACAATTATGATGGGAAATTTTTAAATATTCTTTGATCAAACATCTGAGGGGTCTGAATTTTGATCTCCTTGCACTGTGATGCATGAGTTAGAATCAATCTTAATGAAGGATCAAGTTTTGTAGTTTTTTATTTTTTTTGAAGATGTTTATTGTCTTTGAGTAGTGATTTTGAATGAAGTACTTAACATTTATGAATAAGTTTGTGAGATTTGATAAGTTTCATGATATTCCTTCTCTTTGTAGATGTGATATTCATTGGTGTTTCATCCATATATCTTTAGTGAATGATTGAATATTGAAATTGCATGGTGTCGAGCCAATTGGATATTATTAATTTGATCTTTGAGTCATGATATTGATAGCTTGCAATCTATTTTCAATTAAGTTAGTAGTTTTAAAGTTGATTTTTCATTGCATTTGCTCCATGACTATGAGCTGGTGTTAGTTTACCTTTTTTCTTTTTGGTTAAAAGCATACCCCTATTTCTTTTAAATTCAAAAAAAAAAGTTCATATCATACGAGGGAGTCGTACATCTATCAAAATTCAGAGGAAGATCACCAATGAAATAGTGATCTCTCCAACTGTTGGTGATCAATTAATCTTTCTTTTTGGGAAAAAGGGAGTCAATTTGAGTTAATCTTTTAAAAGAAAAATCTTTCAACCAACACTTAGACATTTAAATAACACATGCTTGAATTATGTTGTTTCTTAATTATACAAATGCACTTTCAATATTATTCTCTTGATTACATTTTCAACTTAAAAAAAAAAGTTTATTATGATTGTAGGTAGCCTAAGTCTATAAATATTTTTATCATTATATCTTATATAATTTTTTACTAAATTAAGGTTACACTTATATATTTTTATGTGCTCATTATTCAAAATCTATGGTTTACTAATTTAAGATAATTAGGCCTAGATTACTACCCTCTCAATAATTTTCATGGACTTTTATTTTATTTATTTATATTAAACTTGTGTACCTTGGTTTGGTTATTGTTTCAAGGCTTCTACACTTCCATTTTGATGTGTGAACATTTTATTAATTATGGGTTACTTATTTTTTTCAAACTTTGGTTTGAAGGTTGTTATGGTTTTCAAGGATTAAATCCTTAACATACATTACTATAATGAAAACTCAATCTTATCAAATTCATGTACTATAAACTCTCCTTAATTACACCTCTTGTAAATTTATTTTTGTACATATATAAAATAGAGGAAGGGTAGATGGATGATTATGCTTTTATTTGGCATCACTTATATTTTTGTTGGGAGCCTATTTTATATATGCGCTACCTAATTGCAAATAGATTCATTTTCAAACATGCATATTGTACATGTCTTAGTTAAATATGAAAATGAAGATGGTGGACTCTTGACATGTAAGGGTATGAAAACAGTTTTTTATAGGTTCTTATCTTTTTTTTTTAAATAAAAAATTATCAAAAAATTATTTTAAATATTGAAAATCTCATTGATTCTTTATTTCTCTACTCTATGTGGATTGGAAATCTCATGAATTTAAATGGTTAGTATTCCCTATTATTAAATGGAGGAAGGGTAGAGGGAGGATTATGCTTTTTTCTTTTGTGCTTCTCATATTTTTTGGGCTATATTATATGTGCACTACCTAATTGTAAATAGATGTATTTTAAAAAATGTAGATTATTCTTATCTTAGATAAAATATGAAGATGAAGATGGTAGGTCCTTGACATGTAAAGATATAGAAAACACATTTTGATAGGCTCTTATCTAATTTAAAAAAAAACAAAAAATTATTTTAAATATTGACAATCTTATTGATTTTTTATTTGGCTACTTTATATGAAGTGGATATCTCATGAATTGTAGTGATTATTATTCCTTGCTATTAAATGGAGGAAGAGTAGAGGGAGGATTATTCTTTTGTTTGGCGACTCATATTGTTTGGGTTATTTTATATGTACACTATCTAATTGCACATAACTATATTTCAAAACATGCAAATAATGCTCATCATAGTTAAAATATGAAGATGGAGATGGTAGACCCTTGACATGAAAGAACATGAAAAAATACATTTTGATAAGTCCCTATATAATCTTTTTAAAAATAAAATATTTTCTCAAAAAATTATTTTAAATATTAACAATCTCACCAATTCTTTATTGCACATCACATGAATTGCAAGGGTTAGTATTCCCTACTATTAACCATCACACACCATATATGAATTTCCCTGTTCTTCCCACCACACAAGTTATATTTATTTATATTAATTTTTTTTTACCTTGGTTTGGTTATTGTTTCAAGGGTTCTACACTTCCATTTTGAGATATGAACATTTGATTAGTTATGGGTTGCTTAGGTTTTTGAAACTTTGGTTTGAAGGTTGTTATGATTTTCAAGTATTAAATCCTTAACATGCATTACTATCATGGAAACTCAATCTTAACAAATTTATGCTATAAACTCTCCCTAATTACACCTCTTGTAAATTTATTTTTATACATATATAAAATGGAGGAAGATCGTAGATGGATGATTATGCTTTTATTTGGCCTCTCTCATATTTTTGTTGGAAACCTATTTTATATATGCACTACCTAATTGCACATAGATGTATTTTAAAACATGTATATTGTACATATCTTAGTTAAAATATGAAGATGGAGATGGTATACCCTTGACATGTAAGGACATGGAAAACAAAATTTGATATATCCTTATCTAATTTTTTTAGATTAAAAAAATTGTCAAAAAATATTTTAAATATTGATAATCTTGTTGATTGTTTATTTCTCTACTTTATGAGGAGTGGACATCTCATGAATTTCAATGCTTAGTATTCCCTACTATTAAATGGAGGGAGGGTAGAGAGAGGATTACGCTTGGTCCCTCTCATGTTTTTTGGACTATTTTATATGGGCACTACTCAATTGCACATAGATGTATTTTAAAACATGCATATTGTACATATCTTAGTTGAACTATGAAGATGGAGATAGTAGGCCCTTGACATGTTAGGGCATGAAAAATAAATTTTGTTAGGTCCTTATATAATCTTTTTAAATTAAAAAAAATCTCAAAAAAGATATTTTAAATATTGACAATCTCATTGATTGTTTATTTGTCTACTTTATGTAAATTGGACATCTCATGAATTGCAATGCTTAGTATTCCCTACTATTGAGTGGAGGAAGGGTAGAGGGAGGTTATGCTTATATTTAGCTCATGTTTTTTGGACTACCTAATTGCACATAGATTTATTTTAAAAGATGCAAATTATTCTTATCTTAGTTAAAATATGAAGATGGAGATGTTAGGCCCTTGACATGTAAAGATATAGAAAACACATTTTGATATGTTCTTATCTAATCTTAAAAAATAATTTTAAATATTGACAATCTTATGATTTTTTATTTGGCTATTTTATGTGAAGTGGAAATGTCATGAATTGCAGCACGATTAGTATTCCTTGCTATTAAATGGAGGAAGAGTAGAAGGAGGATTATGCTTTTGCTTAGTGTCTTTCATGTTTTCTTGGGCTATTTTATATGTGCACTATCTAATTACACATAGCTGTATTTTAAAACATTAATGCTTATCTTAGTCAAATATGAAGATAGAGATGATAGACCCTTGACATAAAAAGACATGGATAACACAATTTGATAAATCCCTATCTAATCTTTTAAAAATAAAAGATTTTCTCAAAAAATATTTTAAAAATTAACTATCACTTCAATTCTTTATTGCACATCGCAGGAATTGCAGGGGTTAGTATTCCCTGCTATTGACCACCACACACCATTTTTTGGCTTATTTCTGTGCTATTAACCAGCATACAGTTTATAACTTAAAAAAAAAAAAACAGGCAAATACTGAACTCAGCCGTTAGTACAGATACTTACGTGGGTATTAAGGAGTTAAAAAACATATCTAAGAATGGAGGAGGAAGGTTCCCTTTCTCAGATTTGACTCACAATTTTATAGCATTATATATTAGCAACCAAAATCTATTTGGTAATGCTTAAAAAAAACTATTTATAACGATATAACTATAAAACTGAAAATTAAAGACCAATTTTTATTGAATTATTCTACGATGAACAGGCATACCCAATCTGTGAAGGGAAGTTATAATAAGTGGGTATTTCTGAGAAGATCTTAATCTACTCGGAAGGTAGTATTGAATTTGATATAACCAACATAATCATCGGGATCAGGATTAAGAGTAACAATGGAATACCCACGAGCATATCTGAATTTTCCTGTTCCTCCCACCACAGACACCTCTCTTCCAGAAGTGTGTGTCCAGATATCTGTTCCATGGAATTGAAGTGTGCTTCCATTGTATTTCTTGTTCTCAAACACAACAGAGAACATTAGGTGAATTGCATAGCCCTTCACATCTGAACCGGCATACAATCCTTTCGCCCTTCCTACAACAGAGGAGAAACGATCTGGCCCTTCAGTCAGAAGGTCATCTATAACCAGCACTGTTCCGAAGCTTAAGAGAGCTGAGGATGTTCCATTGACTCCTGCCACTACTATGGCTGTTGGGTTGGCTTTCTTCACTATGTCGTGCATGTAAAACACCATATTCTTCTCTTGTATGAAAGCGCAAGAAGAAGAGATTAGGGCGTGGAGGATGAGCGTGAGGATTAACGTTTGTGCAGCCATCGCAAATCTGCAATCACAGAACAATGCTTTCTGAGCGAAAACTTCAATCAATTAATAGAAATAGAAAGGCACCGACAGTACTGTTTATGAACATCATGACGTGGTTGGACAAAAAATTACTGTGCAAGATTCGAACAGTTATTGAGAAACAAACACACGAGGTACTTTTCAAAGGTCATTAGACGCCATGAGCTTTCTTTAATGTTTTATCTTGATTTGACTTTGTGAGTTCATTGAAAATGAGATTTTTTATCCCGCTGATTTTTAATAGTAAAACTCTCACACTGCATACTGTCAATAATAAAGACTTACTAGTTAATCACTTCAATTACGTGACAATTTTTATTTGAGTTCAATTATTGGGGAATCCATGACACAATTTTTTAAAAATATTTTAAGATTTATTTTAAGGGTAGTTGTTTGATGTGATGTGATAAACTGCGTGGTGAGTCACACTTCCAATCTTTAATTATAGATAGATAAGAGTTCATGTCACATTTCTAAAAAAAGTATGGGTCCACAATTTCATGTGACAGCTACATGATCACAAAGTTAGGTTACAAAATTTTTGGCCTTCTGCTCCCCTGATCTTTGTATTGAATTATATGGAATTATTAGTTGTATTGATGATTTTGATGGTTACAAAATGATATGATATGTGTTTGTACATGAGAACATTAAAAATGTGATATACAAGAATTATTGGTTATATTGATGGTAGAATGTATGTTGTGTTATGATGATTACATGAACATCATGTGTATGTTGAAAATTGTCACATGTTTGTGTAATCATGATCAAGTGTGTCGAATATATGCAATTAATGATGATTATGATGAAAAGATGCATAGGATTATAACAAATTTTATGTGTATGCACCTACCTATGTATGTTCCTTGCAAACTATCTTTTCTTAGTTTCCTTGTTTTATAAATTTTATAGTTTATATTGTTTCCTTGCAAACTATGTTTTTCACTTTTCTATTTGTGAAGCTTATTTTTTTGTCTTATTAAAAGCATGGAAATTAGTGAACTTGTATTAGTGAAAACCTTACTAGGAAGGTCATTTAGGAAATATCTGTTTTCCTGGTTGCATTCATCTTATTAAGAGAAACAAGTCAAAATTCTGTGCCCTCCCCTCCTGCCTCTTTCAGATTTGAAGGTACTAGATTTACTAGCTCCCCCAACCCGGGTGATGTTAATCTCATTTTAGACCGGCTTCAGTCTAGTGACATTTTGACCTCTGCTAGAAACGACATCAGTGACATATTCAAGGTCTTGAAATGGGCCTACCATGAAATTAATGATCTCAATCAAAGAAACAAGGTTCTGTACAACAAATCAGAGGAGCTGGAGCTGAAGCTAGCCGCTCTCAGTAATGAAGATGAGAAACAAAATAAGAACAACACTGGTAAGATAGGTGGAGACAATGAGGAAATATACAAGTCTCTAGAAGAGGAAATGGTTAAAATTAAAAATAACTTGAAAACTGTGGTGGATCAAAACCATAAAATGGCTAGGAAAAATGCCATTATTATCAACGCTATGTTCGAAAGGTTGGAAAAAATGCAAAAAGGTTCACTGGTTGTTGACTTGGAAGCGAAAAAGGAAAGCAAGTTTGAGGATCAAGGTATTTCTAAAAGGACCCGGGCCAACCTCAAAAGGAAAGAGCCTCCCACCACTCAGATGGTTCAGATCCTTAAGAGGGGGGTTCAGGATATGAATGAGCTAGAAGCTAAGACTGCTGATCTTTTAAAGACACAAATTTAGCTGTAGCTAGCTTTTCGGCTGGTTTTTGGTTCTGTGGCCTATGCTGGCCTTTATGTTGGCTGTGGTCGTTTACTATGGTTTTTTAACAGCCTTTCCATCTATGCTGTCTTTATTGAATTTCTCTTTATTTTGTAAACTTTGTGGTTTTGAGTCCTTGTAAAACCCATTTTTTCCTCTTTCAAAAATAATAGAATATTACATTCTTGTGCATAATTTCTTTTCATAGTTTAGATTTTCTTTTCATTTAACTTTGGTACCATAATTTCTTACATCAAAATAGCTACAAAATTGAAAAATAGAAAAGATCTTAAATCTATCAAAACATAAAATAGTCTTATTTTGCACCCCTTGCACTTTGATATGCCGTGGGTATAGACTGATTTCAAAAGGAAAATTCAAAATTCAAAATATCCATCATTTCTAAAGGGGAAATATAACTTTATTGAAAGGATAAATACCAAAATGAAACTATATGGACTAAGGATGTTAACGGATCAAGGAATCAAAGGGTAAATGATATTCCAACTATAGAGACTAACGATAAAGGGATCAAACTTGGTGAAGTTTCCCAAGGAAAACAAATTTAACAACTTACTACACCACGAGTAAAACTAATCTATGCAATTCATAAACTATTAAAGTGCAAGATTGTGAGATATCAATATCTATATAACATGTTATCCATCATAGCTCAACCATTATAAAGTTATTATACATTCAAATTTTAAGTTTCAAAATAGGAAACCATGCACACAACGAATAAAATATGCTGAATATCAATTTTTATATATAAAAGTGTAAAGTAATTGTGTATGTACATATACAAATTTTTGCATATATGCCAACTCAAAACAATATTTACAAAAAGCGGCATATGCCATCTTATGGTATATATATAATGTATATGTCAAATGACTATGCCATATCAAGAAAATCCTAATCTTTTGGTGGATCACCAAAATGTAGCCTCTTCACTCTACCTAATGGATGAGAAGATGCTTGCACAAAAACAATTTGAACCACAAATTAGATTAATTAGCTCTCAATGGTAAATAACTTAAACTACTAAATAGAAAGTTATCTACTATTTTTTATAACTTTCAAAATAACATCTAATCACTATACTAAACTATAAATTAAAGTCAAATTTAATTATTCATTACCTTAAGCATTTTTTCTTTGGCTGACATACGTTCAACAAATGATGATCCCTTAGGATGCTTAGGAGTCATACCATATTGTCTTGGACTTGGATCCACAGATTTGTGGATGGTGGCATACTCCACAAGAAGAAAAATAAAAATGACAAAATTAATATATAATTGCTAACAAAAAACATAACCTAACATATATCTACAAACTTATATATCTACTAGAGATAAAAAAAGCATATACCTGAATCAATGATGCAACTGAGATAATTGATTGAGAAGAACTCATCATGGTAAAAGGTGTCACATCAGCCACATTTGGAGTAGACTACAAAAGTAAAATAAGATCAAGATATAAATTAGTATGCATTTAATTAATCATGATTTAAATGATTTGCGTACAATAAATTTTTTTTACATGTACAAAAAACTATACCAATGTGTGTAGGCCAAAGTCAATGGTTGAAAGAGTGCCATGCTGCACATCTCTAATCTATTCCTCCGTCATCAACTATTCAATCCCACTTAAATATACATTAGTAACATGTACCATTTGTTATAATAATATTAATGAAATGTACTATGAAATAAAATTAAGTTTTACCTATACAAAAGATTGTTGTTGCTGCTCCTCATCTGTAACGGTGGATGACATTACACATATTCCCCCCTCGTACATCTCCACTATACCTATAGTATGCACTGGTGCCTCATCTCCTCCAAGTGATGCATCATGCACCTCATACTCAAATCTGTCTAGGGGAGGCTCATCCGTATCTCTTGTAGGACCTAGACATGTATGACTGCATGTACTAAATTGATGAGGCACACAAATATGTTTGGATGATGATGCTGCGCTAGTATCAACTAAAGCACGAGGATCATCACCCTCTAGTAGTTGGGTGAACTGTGATGACTGTGTAATCAAATGGATGATCGAAGAGTGTATGGCAAAGCAACTATGTTGGGTCATATCAAAAATAAGGCATGGATGAGGTGCTAGAGGTGGGGGAGGAAGACGAGGAGGGGGAACATAGGGACCTTGCATCAAACACATTGCCCCAGGTCTCTTTTGGGGCATGCCCATACCCACTCCCTGCAAATGCTTGAAATAAAAATAGTTGACATGTCTTCCTAAAATAAATTTCACATATAATTTATGGATAAAGTATAGAGGGACATTGATATTGTTGTTGGGTAGTTTATCAAAAACCATCCACCAACTATCCCAAAAGTTTGCAACTATGCCCCGATGGGTGCACCATTTTATGGAAATTTTTGGTTTGTGTAAACCAACATTTTGTCATGTTCTTGGGTTCACAAAACGTTGGGCTAAATTGGTTTTAGATATTTATAATTTTTTTAATGTCCTCATACCCCAAATCATTTGCATATTGCAACCTCTACGCATCTCTCCACTGTTGAAATGAAAAATGTTGGATAGTGATGTCCCTAACATGACTAATTATGGCTTCTATATTCAGTGTGACTGATCACAAACACTGATGGTTATGGTATCTCTCAATAGTGTTTCTCTTGAATTAAGTAATATTTATTTCAATTATGTCCTGAACTAAAGGAGGGTTTGGTGGAGGGTTTGCTAAATCTTGTGCCACTTAAACCCTGTTATAAATTACAAATTTAGAAATTAACATATTTTTTGACTAATTCCCAAAATTTCAACAAAATAACCTAATATTTTGTTAAAAAACATATCAAACAATTAAAATAATCCTAAAAAACACGTTTAACATACCTTTTTGATGTTTTTTGTTGAGAAATTTGATTGAAATTGGTTGAAATTGGGTTTTGTCACTAAAAAGGAATATTTGTTATTTTGATATTCATTTTTGCCTCCTTTACCGTGAACAGTCACTGTTAAAATGATAGTTCGCGACCCTTTTTTTCTATTTATAACACTAAAAAATGGATATATGTTTTTGAAAGCTGTGTAGCTCTAAAAAATTACTCATTTTTAAGAGCTTTGTTAGGATCTCTGAAATTGATATCCGTTTTGGAGAGCAGTTTAAATTTTTTAAATGACATATATTAATACATTAATAATATATTACTATAATATATTAATATAATAATATTAATATATTAATATAATAATATTAATATATTAATATATTAATATAATAGTATATTAATATATACTGATATAGTAATATATTAATGACAATTCACTTGCCCGTTTTTTATTTATAATGTTAAAAATGGGTATCCTATTATGAGAGCTTTGCTAAGCTCTTTGAAATGGATATTAGAGCTTTGTTAAGCTCTCCAAAACATATATCCATTTTTGAGAGCTTTGTTAAGCTCTTCAAAATGAATATCCTTTTTGGAGAGGACTTTAATTTTTTCATATATATGCCATGATAGTTAATAATAATATATATTAATATATATTAATGATATAGATTAATATGACATTAATAATAATATTAATATATAATTTTATTTTTAATATTAATATACTAATAATATATTATATTATATTATATTCATGTACTCGATCTTAAAAAATTGTAAGTTTCTAATAATGGAGATTTGATATACATAATAGATATTCGTTGTTAAAGCCAAGTAACAGATATCCGTTATTTGTTAAAAAAGTGGATATCCATTTTACTTTGGTCTTAGCAAAATGTACTTTTTACCAACCCAACCAAAAAGTCAAATGTGAATTCCACACTTTTCACTTCCTCATGTCGTATTTTTTGTTACATCGCCATAGTTTGGCCCCTATGATCTTGCACTGACCCTTTAAAGTCATTGATAACCCTCTATTCGAGTTGAATGAACCTAAATTAGGTGATTCAAAACTTCTTACCCTTGTTCTTCTTGACGCTGTGAAGGGTGATAGAAGTGGAGAGCCTGAAATAGATGTTGAATCAAAATAGGGTTTTTTTTAGTAATGTCTCTGTTATAGATAATATCTCCCTTCCTCTTAATGTGGATTTGAAGACACCCTTAGAGGAACCTTGTAGAGGAGTGATATATTGGCATTTGAATTTGCCTTAATTAATGAAGGAGAGAGTGTTGAATGGATGTTTATAAAACTTACAGAATCATTTTGAACATACATGCATTGGATAAAAGTAGTGGCATGGTATGTGATTCATAGTTTCAAGTTTCTTCTAGTCTAAATCCATATCAGTCACATAGGTCCTCCGTCTCTGTTGATGAAGTGATGATTTTGAATGGTAGATCGTTCAAAATAATGAATGTAAATTTGGTTGAGCATTCTCTGGTGCAAGGAATGGTGGAAGTGTATGATAAAGGTGGTTTCTTCCACTACAAGGGTTCACTCATCATATAATTTTTCTCTGGTTTGGCTTGTTGATCTTAAATCTACAAAATTAGCTAGCACATGTATCCCTTGTTCGTAATGGGTCATAATTTTCTCTACCTGTCAATGGTTTCATGTGAGTGCTCTCAAATCCCATCGTTGGTGGGATTTTCCCTACCTTGTACATAGTTCTTTAATTTTGCATGCATGTTTGTTTTGGTGTTTTTTTTTTCCTTTGGGAGCTTGTCCCATATTTTGGTTTGTTTCAATCCCTCTTTTATCATTTCTAACTCTGTGCCCAATGGATAAGAAACTATTCTACAACTATGATTTTAGATTCATGTCTTCGTCCTTCATAGTCCTTATCCCCAATCAGAGCCAGTTGTTACCATATTTCTAGTTTCTCCCTTTAAAAACACGTGCACCTTAAGCAAAGTTAACCATATCTAGTTGTCACATTTAAAATTTGGTTTCCAAAGTTGTTTCGGGCATTGAATGAGTTTCCAAAACCCCTTCGTCACCCGACTATCTAAAAAGTTTAGTTATCTTCGCATTGGTTTTTGTCAAGTTTTGGAAAAAGTTGTTGGGTCCTGAGGTGGTTCTCATAACCTAGGCATACACCAATGAAAGGGAGAAAGTTAAAGAAAAATTGAGTTTTATTTGCAACTTTTGTTAATTTTTGAAACCTTTTTTGGTTCTTGATAGGGTTCAAAAACTTAACTTTTTCTTGCAGCTGATTTTCTAAAGGAGTTAAGTGTTTTTCTCTAAGAGTTCTTCCTAAAGGCTTTACCAAAAGGAGCCCTAAAATGTACTACAAAATCTAGTCTTACACAAGATTGGTGGAGCAAACATTGGTTTCATTTCTTAAATTATAAGAAGACTCTGAAAGCATTTTGAAAACTTCACCCAAAATCTGATGTTCATGCATTTAGGCTATTGTGAGTTATTATTTAGAAATTTATTTAGAGAAGGAAATAATGATACTAAAAGAAAATTCATTGTATCTAGAATCATTGAGACGTATTACAGATATGAAAAATGAAAAAAATACATTACAAAAGAAGTGAAAACATAGAATTGAGAATAGAGAATCTCAAAATCGTCACATCACATGGAAAAAAATTGAAAGTTAAAAAGATTATATATACTTATATATATATCACATATTACAAGCCAAAAATTAGAGATTTTGGTTCATGGGTTATCAAACACAGAGTAAATATGAGAATCCCGATGCCCTCTATCACCTCCAAAGGCATTCTATTTGTGCAAGAGAGAATATATTCTCATTGAATTCCACAAAATGGGTGAAGGTCTCCATCATGTTGCGCTCTAGCCTAGCGTGGAGTAAGGGAACTACTTGTTAGTTTTGATCATTTATCAAGGAAGTGGCAATGTAGATTTCATCACCCAACAAACCCATGCATGGATATTTAGATAGGTTCCCCACAACATCTTCAACACAGGGCAGAAAAATTGGTTGAACGAGACACTCAACAACCCTGACTCCCCACTCTAGCTTACCAGAGGTGTGAAATATGTTATAAAGAAAATGCTCTAGTAAGGTTGAATTGTGCACATGCACCTAGGACAGGAAGTTCTCATCAATTATCTTCCTGATGACTCCCTCTTCCACATCACTATGGATGAGGAAGACCTCCCTGAGGTAGTCCGTGACCAACCTTCTTACTGTGCTATATTCTACTCCCTCAATAAGGAGGAAGTCGATCTTATTCTCAAAAATGACATCACTAGAAGTGCTTGACATGTCTGAAAGTGTAATTATCAAATTGAGAAAAAATGAAAGCACTTCGGTTGATTTATAGAAGATGGGAGTAAGCCAGTGGAGTTTTCTCAAGAGCAGTTAATGAAGCAAGGACACTCAAGTTGCTTCAAATTTAATGAATTTAGCCAGTGATGTGATGTTAATATAAGTGAAGTATGCTTTGGTGCTGGGGAGCTCTTCTGTATTAAAATTCCCACATGAATATGCTTCTAGTTGATATGTTATTAACCTCTAGACTAAGAAAATATAGGTTTTTCACACAAGTTAATGGAAACAAGGCTTATCTGCAAGATTGGCGATTTATTCCCTTGTCCTAATCAATTAGAAGATGTGACACAATCATAACCATTCTCAAAAATAGCTATTAGTTCTTACATATTTTCATTAGACATAGATCGACTAACCTCCTGTGGAACACTTATTTGATGAGGTGGCAGTTATAACTCTTCCAAGAATTAGTTCTCAAGAAATTGTTGATCGTTATGATGGAAATTTTTAAATATTCTTTGATAAAAAATCTGAGGGGTCCAAATTTTGATCCCCTTGCACTATGATGCATGAGTGAGAATTGATCTTAATGAAGGGTCAGGTTTTGCAGTTTTGATTATTTTTTGAAGATGTTTATTATCTTCGAGTAGTGAATTTGAAGTACTTAAAATTTATGAATAAGTATGTGAGCTTTGATATGTGTTAGGATATTCCTTCTCTTTGTAGATGTGATATTCATTGGTGTTTCATCCATACATCTTTAGTGAATGTTGAAATTGCATGGTGTTGAGTCAATTGGATGTTAGTAATCTGATCTTTGAATCATGATATTGATGGCTTGCAACCTATTTTCAATTAAGTTAGTAGTTTTAAAATTGATTTTTCATCGCATTTTCTCCATGACTATGAGCTGGTGTTAGTCCACCTTTTCTGCTTTTTGGTTAAAAGCATACCCCCATTTATCTTAAGTTCAAAAAATAAAAGTTTATATCATATGAGGGAGTTGTACCTCTATCAAAATTCGGAGGAAGATCACTAATGAAATGGTGATCTCTCCAACTATTGTTGATCGATTAGTATTTCTTTTTGGGTAAAAGGGGGTCAATTTGAGTTAATCTTTTAAAAGAAAAATATGTCAACCAACACTTAGAAATTTAAATAGCACATGATTGAATTATGTTGTTTCTTAATTATACAATGCACTTTCAATATTATTTTGTTGATTATATTTTCAACTTTAGAAGAAAGGTTTATTATGATTGTGGGTAGATTAAGTCTATAAATATTTATATCATTATATCTTATAGAAATTTTTACTAAATTAAGGTTACAATTATATATTTTTATGTGCTCATTATTCAAAATCTATGGTCTAATAATTTAATATAATTAGGCCTAGATTACTACCCTCTCATTAATTTTCATGTACTTTTACTATATTTATTTATATTACTTGTTTACCTTGGTTTGGTTATTGTTTGAAGGCTTCTATACTTCCATTTTAAGGTGTAAACATTTTATTAATTATGTGTTACTTATTTTTTGAAACTTTGGTTTGAAGGTTGTTATGGTTTTCAAGGATTAAATCCTTAACATACATTACTATCATCGAAACTCAATCTTATCAAATTCATGCTATAAACTCTTCTTAATTACATCTCTTGTAAATTTATTTTTGTACATATATAAAATAGACGAAGGGTAGATGGATGATTATGCTTTTATTTGACATCACTCATATTTTTGTTGGGAGCCTATTTTATATATGCACTACCTAATTAAACATATATTTATTTTCAAACATGCATATTGTACATGTCTTAGTTAAATATGAAAATGAAGATGGTAGACTCTTGACATGTAAGGGCATGAAAATCAATTTTTGATAGGTCCTTATCTATTATTTAAATAAAAAATTATCAAAAAATTATTTTAAATATCCACAATCTCATTGATTCTTTTTTGTCTACTATATGTGGAGTAGAAATCTCATGAATTTCAATGGTTAGTATTTCCTACTATTAAATGGACGAAGGGTAGAGGGAGGATTATGCTTTTTTTTTTTGGTTTTTCTCATGTTTTTTGGGCTATATTATATGTGTGCTACCTAATTACAAATAGATGTATTTTAAAAAATGTGGATTATTCTTATCTTAGATAAAATATGAAGATGGAGATGGTAGGTACTTGACATGTAAAGATATAGAAAACCTATTTTGATAGGTTCTTATCTAATTTAATATATATATATATATATATATATATATATATATATATATATATATATATATATTAAATATTGACAATCTTATTGATATATATATATATATATATATATATATATAAAATATTGACAATCTTATTGATTTTTTATTTGGCTACTTTATATGAAGTGGACATCTCATGAATTGTAGTGATTATTATTCCTTACTATTAAATGGAGGAAGAGTGAGGGAGGATTATTCTTTTGTTTGGCAACTCATATTTTTTGGGTTATTTTATATGTACACTATCTAATTGCACATAACTATATTTTAAAACATGCAATGGAGATGGTAGACCCTTGACATGAAAGAACATGGAAAACACATTTTGATAAGTCCCTATATAATCTTTTTAAAATAAAATATTTTTTCAAAAATTTATTTTAAATATTAACAATCTCACCAATTCTTTATTGCACATCTCATGAATTGCAAGGGTTAGTATTCCTTGCTATTAACCACCACACACTATATCTCAATTTCCTTGTTCTTCCCACCACACACTATATTTATTTATATTAATTTTTTACCTTGGTTTGGTTATTGTTTCAAGGATTCTACGTTTCCATTTTGGGATATGAACATTTGATTAGTTATGGGTTGTTTATGTTTTTGAAACTTTGGTTTGAAGGTTGTTATGGCTTACAAAGATTAAATCCTTAACATGCATTACTATCATGGAAACTCAATGTTAACAAATTCATGCTATCTTGTAAATTTATTTTTGTACATATATAAAATGGAAGAAGATCATAGATGGATGATTATGCTTTTATTTGGCCTCTATTATATTTTTGTTGGAAACCTATTTTATATATGCATTACCTAATTGCACATAGATGTATTTTAAAACATGTATATTGTACATATCTTAGTTAAAATATGAAGATGGAGATGTTAGACCCTTGACATGTAAGGACATGAAAAATAAATTTTGATATATATCCTTATCTAATTTTTTTAGAATGAAAAAAAATTGTCAAAAAATATTTTAAATAGTGTATAATCTCGTTGATTGTTTATTTCTCTACTTTATGAGGAGTCATAGACATCTCATGAATTTCAATGCTTAGTATTCCCTACTATTAAATGGAGGGTAGAGAGAGTATTATGCTTTTTTTTGGTCCCTCTTGAATGTTTTTTGGACTATTTTATACGTGCACTACCCAATTGCACATAGATATATTTTAAAACATGCATATTGTACATATCTTAAATGAAATATGAAGATGGAGATAGTAGGCCCTTGACATATAAAGACATGAAAAATAAATTTTGTTAGGTCCTTACCTAATCTTTTTAAATTAAAAAAATATCAAAAAAGATATTTTAAATATTCCCAATCCCATTAATTGTTTATTTGTCTACTTTATGTAGATTGAACATTTCATGAATTGCAATGCTTAGTATTCCCTACTATTAAGTGGAGGAAGGGTAGAGGGAGAATTATGCTTTTATTTAGCTCCTCATGTTTTTTGGACTATTTTATATATGCACTATCTAATTGCACATAGATGTATTTTAAAAGATGCAAATTATTCTTATCTTAGTTAAAATATGAAGACAAAGATGGTAGGCCCTTGACATGTAAAGATATAGAAAACACATTTTGATATGTTCTTATCTAATCTTAAAAAAAAAATTCAAAAAATTATTTTAGATATTGACAATCTTATGATTCTTTATTTGGCTACTTTATGTGAAGTGAACATGTCATGAATTGTAGCGATTAGTATTCCTTGCTATTAAATGGAGGAAGAGAAGAGGGAGGATTATGCTTTTGCTTAGTGTCTCATGTTATTTTGGACTATTTTATATGTCCACTATCTAATTATACATATCTGTATTTTAAAACATTAATACTTATCTTAGTTAAAATATGAAGATAGAGATGATAGACCCTTGACATAAAAAGACATAGATAACACATTTTGATAAATCCCTATCTAATCTTTTAAAAATAAAAAGAATTCTCAAAAATTATTTTCAAAATTATCAATCTCATCAATTCTTTATTGCACATCTCATGAATTGCAGGGGTTAGTATTCCCTGCTATTGACCACTACACGCCATTTTTTTGTCTTATTTCTGTGCTATTAACCAGCACACAATTTATAACTTAAAAAAAAAGGCAATACTGAACTCAGCCGTTAGTACAGATACTTGCACGGGTATTAAGGAGTTAGAAAACATATCTAAGAATGGAGGAGGAAGGCTCCCCTTCTCAGATTTGACTCACAATTTTCTAGCATTATATATTAACAACCAAAATCTATTTGGTAATGCTTAAGAAAAACTATAAATAAAAAACTGAAAATTAAAGACCAATTTTTATTGAATTATTCTAAGATGAACAGGCATACCCAATCTGGGAAGGGAAGTTATAATAAGTGGGTATTTCTGAGAAGATCTTAATCTACTCGGAAGGTAGTATTGAATTTGATATAACCAACATAATCATCGGGATCAGGATTAAGAGTAACAATGGAATACCCACGAGCGTATCTGAATTTTCCTGTTCCTCCCACCACTGACACCTCTCTTCCAGTAGTGTGTGTCCAGAGATCTGTTCCATGGAATTGAAGTGTGCTTCCATTGTATTTCTTGTTCTCAAACACAACAGAGAACATTAGGTGAATTGCATAGCCCTTCACATCTGAACCGGCATACAATCCTTTCGCCCTTCCCACAACAGAGGAGAATCGATCTGGCCCTTCAGTCAGAAGGTCATCTATAACCAGCACCGTTCCAAAGCTTAAAAGAGCTGAGGATGTTCCATTGATTCCTGCCACTACTATGGCTGTTGGGTTGGCTTTCTTCACTATGTCGTGCATGTAAAACACCATATTCTTCTCTTGTCTGAAAGCCCAAGAAGAAGATATTAGGGCATGGAGGACGAGAGTGAGGATTAACGTTTGTGCAGCCATTGCAAATCTGTAATCACAGAACATGTTTTCTGAAGGAAAACTTCAATCAATTAATAGAAAAGAAAAACACCGACACCGACAGTACTGTTTATGAACATCATCACGTGGCTGAACATAAATAACCGTGCAAGATGCGAACAATTATTGAGAAACAAACACACCACGTAATTTTAAAAGGTCATCAGACGCCATGATCTTTCTTTAAGAATACAAATCCAAAATGGAAATAGGTTTTTTAATTCTTGAAGGATATGATAGAATCTTCCTTGAGATAGTGGTGGGTTACAAACAATTTGGCAAGAGGAAAAAAGAGATCATAGAGATATAGTCAAAGAAACTATGGTATGCAAGGGTTAATGTTGTTGAGTTTAAGCAAGGGTGCTTCCTTGATGTCAATGTTAAAGGTGCAACTTGAAAACTAATTGGTAAAGATAAATGTAGTTCAAACTCAAATCACAAATTTTAGGTGGAATATAATTTTTTCTTTTTTTTTTAGTAGAATTCTTTAAAGAAAAATTAATTATCTCATTGAAGGAATAAATAGGTTTAAGAAAGGATAACTCAATTTAGAGGAATTTCAGCAGTATTCCAGCAGCATAGAGACTTGCAAACTAACTCTCACTTTTCTCTCACAAAAATGACTATCTCAAAGTACCAATATATAGTATTCCCTGCTATTGACCACCACACACCATTTTTTGGCTTATATCTGTGATATTAACCAACACACAGTTTATAACTTAAAAAAAAATATGCAAATGCTGAACTCAGCCGTTAGTACAAATACTTACATGGGTATTAAGGAGTTAGAAAACATATCTAATAATGGAGGAGGAATGCTCCCCTTCTCAGATTTGACTCACAATTTTATAGCATTATATATTAACAACCAAAATCTATTTGGTGATGCTTAAGAAAAACTATTTATAACGATATAAATAAAAAACTGAAAATTAAAGACCAATTTGTTTTGAATTATTCTACGATGAACATATATACCCAATCTAGGAAGGGAAGTTATAATAAGTGGGTATTTCTGAGATGATCTTAATATACTCGGAAGGTAGTATTGAATTTGATATAACCAACATAATCATCGGGATCAGGATTAAGAGGAACAATGGAATACCCACGAGCATATCTGAATTTTCCTGTTCCTCCCACCACAGACACCTCTCTTCCAGAGGTGTGTGTCCAGAGATCTGTTCCATGGAATAGAAGTGTGCTTCCATTGTATTTCTTGTTCTCAAACACAACAGAGAACATTAGGTGAATTGCATAGCCCTTCACATCTGAACCGGCATACAATCCTTTCGCCCTTCCCACAACAGAGGAGAAACGATCTGGCCCTTCAGTCAGAAGGTCATCTATAACCAGCACCGTTCCAAAGCTTAAGAGAGCTGAGGATGTTCCATTGATTCCTGCCACTACTATGGCTGTTGGGTTGGCTTTCTTCACTATGTCGTGCATGTAAAACACCATATTCTTCTCTCGTCTGAAAGCCCAAGAAGAAGTTATAGGGCATGGAGGACGAGAGTGAGGATTAACGTTTGTGCAGCCATTGCAAATCTGCAATCACAGAACATGCTTTCTGAAGGAAAACTTCAATCAATTAATAGAAAAGAAAAACACCGACACCGACAGTACTGTTTATGAACATCATCACCGCGTGGCTGAACATAAATAACCGTGCAAGATGCGAACAATTATTGAGAAACAAACACACCACGTAATTTTAAAAGGTCATCAGACGCCATGATCTTTCTTTAAGAATACAAATCCAAAATGGAAATAGGTTTTTTTATTCTTGAAGGATATGATAGAATCTTCCTTGAGATAGTGGTGGGTTACAAACAATTTGGCAAGAGGAAAAAAGAGATCATAGAGATATAGTCAAAGAAGTTATGGTATGCAAGGGTTAATGTTGTTGAGTTTAGGCAAGGGTGCTTCCTTGATGTCAATGTTAAAGGTGCAACTTGAAAACTAATTGGTAAAGATACATGTAGTTCAAACTCAAATCACAAATTTTAGGTGGAATAAATATATATATATATATATTTTAAGTAGAATTCTTTAAAGAAAAATTAATTATTTCATTGAAGAAATAAATAGGTTTAAGAAAGGATTAGTCCTCTTAATATAATCCACTTGAGGGTCTATCTTGAGGGTGGTTATCATAGCCTTATGAATTTGCATAATATAGTAATGACCTCAGACCTGTTGTGAAGTAGTTAAAGAAGCCTTCTATTGGCATCTTCGAGTTGGACATACTAGGTTCAAAGATCTTACTTCTAATGAAGAAAACATATGGATTGAGAACTACTATTGTGTATTTTGTTGCCAAATTTGATCAAAAGTGGGTTAGAACAAGGGATGATTAGGTGCATTTAAGTAGATGTTATTGTGCGCTAACGATTGCTCGAAGTGACCTGTATGCATGTACTTTTCCACCAATGAAAAAAATTGGTAATAAGCTCGTCTATAGATGACAACAAGCTCTCTAGAGAAGGTTGTCTTGGGAAAAAAGATATTACCCTAATTAATATTATGTATAGAACCATAGTGCTAAATTATGCATGCATTGGCTTCTCGATGCAAAGCCTAGTATGGTTGTTGGGTTGGCTTTCTTCACTATGTCATGCATGTAAAACACAATATTCTCCTCTTCTATAAAACCCCAATAATACAACTAAAAATACTTACAATACTTCAATTAATAGAAATAGAAAGATACCGACAATATTGTTTATGAATGGGTAAGTGCAAGAAGTTGGGTCCACAAAATGTTTAAAAAGTGGAAGTGTTTTTCCTCATTTTCATAATTTGTCACAGTTGGATTGAAAATTTGAAGCACTTACACATTGGATCTTTAAAAAGTTCAATAATATGAAATTTACTATTTTGAGTCTAGTTTTCAAATATGTAATTTATTCTAATAATCATATGATACAAAATAATTTTTAAAGGCATGTATAAAAATCACTTTTTAAAAGTCACTTTTTTAGGACCATACCATGCACGTGTATGGACACCATAATTTGATCTAAATAAACTTATTTTTCTAATTCTTTTTGGGGAAATATGTGTATTATAATGAATATTAATGAGAATATTTTTTTTATAATTTTTTATTCTAAATAATTTTTATTGGCCATAATTGTTGGTTTTTAAAACCCTTGTGTATGGACACCATAACTTGACCTAAAATTATCATTTTTTGAACTTTATTATTTTCATTATGTAAAGAATTGTTTATAGATTGATGTCATATAATTTTTTTAACAAGAAAATTAACAAATTAAAAGTTATTAAAAAATATGAAAACATGAAATTTCAAATTTATGAAAGTAAGTCAAAAAATATGAAAACATGAAATTTCAAGTTGATGTTTTATAGTTTATAGTTTTATGAAAGTAAGTTTCTCATGTGAAAAACTATTACTCTTATGTGGACATATGTTATTCTTAGATGTACTATGACAAACATAAAATTGAATACAATAAATATCTTGTATTTTATCATATGAAACATAAAATTTTATCAATTTTTTTTATGATCATTCAAACTTGAATATAAGTTGGATTTTAATTAAGAATATGGTGTTTTTATAACAAAAAATGATATTTTGTGTTTTACTATTGGGTCATTTATGTTGGGTATAAATGTCAGAGATAACATAATTTATGATTATCAAAAGGTATCAAGACCATTTAGGTTGCATATAAGTTATATTTTAAATAATGATATGATGTTTTTCTAACAATAAATAATATATCTTTTGTTCAACTATTATGGATTCTATGAAAAAGTTTTGGTAAATTATTATTATTATTTTTTAAGAGCACCTCTCAATAAATGTAGCAAGTTTTGTGACGAGTCAAACCTCCAAAACTTAGTTGTAGATAGATAAGAGTTTATATCACATTTCTTAAAAAAATAGATCCTACACAATTTCATGTAACTAATACGTGATTACAAAATTAGCCTACACCTACGAATTACATTTAGTTGAAAGTTTCTTAAACCTTTTAAAAAAATCCATTTTATTAATATCCTGCAATCATGACATTCTGTCAAACAGTTCACGTGCCTTGTCAATGCTTACACATTTTGCATACATGTATACCAGGGCAGTTGCAGTTACATGTGACAAAATCCTTCCATCATTTATCCTGCGATGGATGTCCACACCCTGTTCCAAAGCTCCCATTGTGGCACAGGCTGGCAAAGGCTGTGGAGTCCGACTTTATACCTGCCAATCGCATTTGGTTGAAAGTTTCTCGATCCTTTTCAACAAACGCATTTTGTGCATATCCTGCAATCATAGCATTCCATGAGATCACATTTCTTTGACGCATCCAATCAAACAGTTCACATGTCTTGTCTATGCTTCTACATTTTGCATACATGTCCACCCGAGCATTTCCAACTGCAATCTCGTCAATTCTTTATTGCACAACTCATGAGTTGCAAGGGTTAGTAATCACCACACACCAGTTTTTTTTGGGGGTTTACTTTTCTGCTATTAACCAAACACACAATTTATAATTTAAAGAAAATAAACAAATACTGAACTCAGCCGTTAGTACAAATGCTTACATGGGTATTAGGGTGTTAGAAAACATATCTAATAATGGAGGAAGGCTCATCTTCTCAGATTTGACTAACAACTTTGTAGCATTATTACATCAATTTAATTCTACAATGACAACATGATATATAGATGGTCAGTAAATTCGTGAAAGAAAAATAACGAAATTTTTGATAAGATCAAATTTTTTGAATTATTCGAAAATAACAGGTACACACAATCTAGGAAGGGAATTTATAATAATATTCGAAAATAACAGGTATACACAATCTAGGAAGGGAATTTATAATAATAAGTTGGTATCTCTGAGAAGATCTTCATCTACTTGGAAGGTAGTGTTGAACTCCACATAACCAACATAATCATCGAGATCAGCATTAAGAGTAACGATGGAATACCCATGAGCATATCTCAATTTTCCTGTTCCTCCCAGCACAGACACCTCACCTCCAAAGGTGTGTGCCCAGAGATCTGTTCCATGAAATTGAAGTGTGCTTCCATTTGTTGAGAATTGTGTCTCAACCTTGCAAGCTTTTTCCAGAAAATTCTAGAATTTGTTTGTGGTAATTCTCCAGATGTTTATGTGTTGGAAAAAGGTGTATGAGTTGTTAAAAAATGTGCCTTGTCCCTAGTAGAATATAGGAGGGCTATTTTTAGAGTATAAACAACTCATTGTATAACTTTTATGGGGGTCTAAACTAGAGGACAAAATTATGAACGAAAATGCTATTTTAACTTGGTTGTTTTTCCATCTTGGAGTTACAAATGACAAGTGGGTAACATGTGGCATGGTTGTTTTGCCCATGGTTTTGACCCATGGTTTTGTAAAACCACAAATGGTTTCCAGGTTGTAAATCACTATAAAAGGAGGGCTTGGGGAGGTGTTTGAATCATCGAGTTTAGTTTGCAAGACTGAGTGCTATAAGGAGTCTCTCTGAGTCCGAGTTCGAGTTGTGGTGATGCGCTCCTGTAAGAACTTGCATTGCAAGTGTATTGTAATCTTCTTGATTTGATAATACATTGTGTGGGTTTTGGAGGGTGGGGTTTTTCTCCCAGAAGGGTTTCCCCACGGTAATTACTGTGTTATGTGTTTATTGTGATATTTCATTTATGCATGTTTATTTGTCCATTGAAATCTCTGTAATAGTTAGTTGAATTTGCATAATCGTCTTCTCAAGATTAGCGTAGGAAGCGATTCCGTGCACCTTTGCTTCCTTACACCATTGTATTCCATGTTCTCAAACACAACAGAGAACATTAGGTGAATTGCATCGCCCTTCACATCTGAAAAGGCATACAATCCTTTCGCCCTTCCCACAATAGAGGAGAAGCGATCTGGCCCTTCAGTCAGAAGATCGTCTATAACCAACACTGTTCCAAAGCTTAAGAGATCTGAGGAGGTTTCATTTACTCCTACCACTACTATGGCTGTTGGGTTGGCTTTCTTCACTATGTCATGCATGTAAAACACCATATTCTCCTCTTGCATGAAAGCCCAAGAAGAAGATATTAGGGCATGGAGGATGAGCGTGAGGATTAACGTTTGTGAAGCCATTGCAAATCTATAATCATAGAACATGCTTTATGAAGGAAAACTTCAATCAATTAATAGAAATAGAAAGACACCAAATATTTTTTTTTTTGCAAGATGTGAACAATTATTGAGAAACAAACACATGTTGTAATTCGCCAGCCCACGCAAACATGAGTTCATTGAAAATGAGATTTTTGAGTCCACTCTTTTTGAATAGTAGTTAAGAGATAGAGAACAACCCACGTGGTGGAGGGTAGGCAATAGAGTAGGGGTGAAGAAGGAGGGAATAGGTGTGAGGGAAGGGTTGTTGCTCGAAATGTTTGGAAAGCATAGGTCATGGAGATAGAGTAACATGCAAATATTTATTTTTAATCCATATTTATGTTTGGCAAGCATAGGTCATGGAGATAGACTAACATGCAAATATTTATTTTTAATCATTTTGTCACTTCTGATGGATATTTTGGTAAGTCATGTTATTACAAAGAAGAAAACCAACCCAAAGCCACTGACAATGCACAAGCTTCACTCACAACCGTTAGATTATGAATTGAAGGGGGCTTCTTCTATATTTAGGAGATGCAAGAGTCAGAGGAGGTGGATGGGTTAGTAGTGATAGGACTTCTTGTTAGTTAACAAATTTGTCTTCTCAAACAAATAATTTTTATGACTTTCTTATGTCTAGAAATGAAGAAAAATATGTAACAAACAATTGGGTAAGTTGTAGATTTAACTTTTCTCTGAATTTTTATGAGGTACAACTTTCTCTTATGATCAATTTTTTTAATTTTTAAAATTTAAAGAAGGGGTATATTTTTAATTAGAAAGTAGGAAAAGAAAACTAACACTTATGCATAGCCATGACATAAATGTGATCATAAGATTAAATACAAAATGATTTTAAACTGATTTTCACAATACACGGATTATGAAACTAAAAGATTTTCGAAGGAATAAATATCACCAACACTTCAACACAAAGATTGAAACACAGGTGATAGATGGGTAATTTCAGATTAAATTTCACTACACCCTAGAAGGAAAACGAATGGCACACAAATGAATACCAAATTTACAAAGAAAAGTGATAACCAGATGTTTACCCAAGCTCACAAATTTAGAAATAAACACCAAAGCATCACATTCAACTTCACATGCACATAGACAAAAATGAATTCCTTTAGGAACCAACAAAATTTTATTGTTCCTTCTTTTGATCGAGTTTCACTCTTACATTAGATTGTAATGGTGATCAAAGTTTTAGAAGCTTCTATTTTCTTTTGATTACATATTTAAAGCTTTCAAAATGTAACTGTCAAAGAGTTTTGAAACCAATTCTTTAAAGGAGTCCTTAAAAATTAAAATACAATTTAAAACATAAAAACTTTAACATCCAAAGAAATGCACGACTATTGTTGAGGTGGTTGATTATGTGGTCTCATGTTTGTTCTGCTACTAAGTCATGTTGATTGTTTGCCACACATGCTTTGTAATCCTTGAGTGTCTGAATGACAACTTGAATCTTAGTGTGCTGAGGAATGGTGATATTCTTGGTTTTGATTTTTTAGAGAGATTTGTTGCTACAAAGGGTGTCAATTTTGGTGGTGAGGTTGACTAGAAAATTCTCATACTAGGACAATGCTGAATACATTCTGGCTAATCTCTTCAAATTATCTTTATTGAAAGCTTGTTCACCTAATAATATATCAAGCACCTTCTGAAATTCTTCCTTTAACTCATCGACCGTGGCCACACCATCATTGTCTTTCTTTTTAATTTGACAACTAAAATTTGAGAATTCTTTGATGAGGTCAACATTTATATGATTGCATTCTTTTACGAGCTTGTTTTGTTCTTGGATGTTATGTTTCAAGGAGGAGTTTTTTCATTCGATACTCGTTTTCCATATTATGCATCTTAGGTCATCCATGGATGGTATGATATGCTCTATTACATTGTTTCCTAAACCCATGTCTAGGATTTCTTTGAGGTCTTGATTAGCTTGTAACTAGATGGACTCTTGTTCCTTACAATTTTTTATCTCAGTTTTGATAGTATTCTTCACCAAAGTTAAGTCATCATGGAATTTCTTTAATTTCTCAATCAAAGGGGGACCTTTGTATTTTAATTCTATTACCCATTCTTGAGTAATTTTTCCATAATAGCCATCTCTTTGTACTTTACAAACCATTTCCTTCCTAACTACAAAATTCAAATCAAAGGGAGAACTTACCTAACTTACAAGTTAGGGAGAAGGATTTTTCAATGACTTTAGGCTTTGAGAGTAATTCTACTGCCTTCTTCAATTCATATTTATTATGTTTATCATTTTCAGTGCTCTCAACTAACCTTGTGGTAGTCACTTGAAAGTTGTGAATATCACCATCCTTGCTTGGGGGTCCCAAATCTACCTTTGTCATATTGTAGTCAGCTACAATAGCCCGACTAGATTCCTTTTGTGTAGAGGGGTGTGCAATTTATATGAACAAGTGCCTAGAATCACTATCCTCCATTAACCTTGAGGTAGTCTTTAATTTCTTAGGCTTGTAAGATCTTTGTAATAATTGACCCATGATGTGATCATTTGGCAGATTGACTAGTATTGTCTTTCTTTTCTTAGATAATATGTTCTCCAACCATGAAGGGGAGGAGGTAGTACCAATAACTTGAGATGAAGAATTTGGTGATGAAAATTGGAGTGTCCACCTTAAGGGAGGATTCTTTGCTACAATTTTTCTTTTTTTTGATGAATAGGAATAATATCTATATTAAAATAAAAGATAGAAATACATATTCACAAAAAAAGATGGGTGATAAGAAGGCACACCCCAAGAGTCACATGGGCCAAGCCCAAAAAGCATAAAATATTACAAATATAAGAAAATAAAAGGCCATCAGGTGGCCATTGTAGTGCCAGCAGAGGACGGAGGGTCCCTGTCATTCAATTTTTTTCCCATACATTAGCAAGGTCTAGAGTGATGTCAAGGGGAGCTTAACTGCCATCATCTTTTTCTTTATATTTATTCTCACATGGCAAGGTGAGATTGCCAAATCCAACTGCAGGAGCCATTTAGTAGCATCAAGCCAACCAAAACTTCCACCAAGAGCATTACTCGTAGGCCACCCAGAAGAACCACTACCACCCCTACTGCCCCTCCAGAAGGACACCCTAAGTCAACTTGTGGAGGAGGAGAAGATGACCACCGAGGAGTGCAAGAGCCACAATGAGGAGGAGCTTGAGATCGGGGGTGAGAATCCCTAGCAGAGCCACTTCACTGTCGACCCCGGGAAGAAGTGGGTGAGGGAGGAACGCGCACCACAGTGTAAGGGGTATTTCCCTAGTGGTCTAAGAGCTCCTAAAGGTGAGAAAATTCAAGCAAAAATTTATTGGATTGCACTTGAATCTACAAAAGAAAATTAGAGAAAATAATCACTTTAGAATATAAAGAAACAAATTTATCAATCTGACTATGAGAAAATATACAGATATTTCTATCTTTCCAAATACAGAAGAGGATTTCCACCTTGAAAGTGTGCCAAATATGGGTATACTTAGCAAGGAGCCTGGGAGAGTCACCCAAAAAAACCATATTCTAGGAAAAGGGCTCTAGCTTGAACAACTGAAAAAATTCATGAATCCAATTCCATAGTTGTTGAGCTCTAGTACAAAACTAGGAAAGACTGTGCTTAAACGAGTCATCCTACCCACAAAAAGGGCAATGCGGGTCTTGGACCCCCAAGTGAGTAAGTCAAGACCCCACAGGTAAGCCTTGTAAAATAATACACCAAGCAAAGTGGGTGAGTTTTCGCTCAACACTTGTAGACCATGTAGCAGAAAATATTTTATGCCAAACAAACACTAAAAAATGGAGGTGCCATCTCTGGTTCAAATTATCAATCATAGGAAAATAAGGGAAAAGCCACTGATAACCAAGTTGAGGCTTGTAATTTCTAAAAGGGGTGTCTAGGTACCACATCCATTCCTTCCACTAGGGCTTGGTAGCACGAATACCCACCTTATGAAGCATATCAGTTGGAATGGCATTCACTGGGCCATTGTAGGTTTCATGGTCATAGTTTTGAAAACCATATTGAGCACAAAAAGCCTCCCAAGGTAAAATGTGCATTGTGAGTCTATGAAATATGTCTTGAAGGGTCTAGATACCCTTTTTATGAAACCTGAGGGCCTTAAACCAAGGAATCTTGGCCAACGGTCGACCTGCACTATCAAAAAGAGGTGACCACCAAACATTCTGTTGATTGAGTGAGATCCCATCTAGAAATATAGACCTAGACCAGCAAAGCCAGGGCTTGTCAGCCTCCCAAGCCCTCCAAATGCTCTTGGCCATGAAATTTCCTACAATTTGGACTAGTTCCCTCATAACCAAAAGGGTTTGAAATCCAATTCCCTTCCAAGAAGGTTTGTGCACTAGAAAGCCAAACTAAATACAATGCCTAAGGAGGATTTTCCAGGCCTCATTTCCAGTAAGTACTCTGATAATCCACTTGACACAAAGAGAAATCCCTTACCATTGAGTGGAGAGAAGGCCAAGACCACAAGAGTCTCTGGGAAAGCAACAAAACTCCCAGGCAACATGGTGAAACACTCAGTGAGTATCTGAAGAGGCCCATAGAAAATCACAAAGCAACTTTTCTAACTTAGCATACGAGGCCTTGGAAGGGGCCCAATAGGAAGAATAATACACATGACTCACTACTAACACCTTAGAGAAAATATGGAATTTTCTAGCTAGAGAGAGTGGCTTGGTAATCCAAAAAGAAAGTTTCTAATCAATCTGAGAAAGAACCGCTTGCCAAAGATCAATGAAAGAAGCCTAAAAGGTGAAAAGAATGCCTAGAAATCAAAATATTTCACTAGGAGCAATCCACTTTCAGCCATAATGTTGAATCCAATGAGGACTGAGGAGGATGGATTGTCTATAACATAAAAGTTTTGTTCCATTGGATGGTAGAACTAGAGGCCAAGAAGAACGCTCAAGGCAATCAAGAGCAGCTTTGACATTATTTTCCTCTTCCAGTAGGGTAAGAAAAGAATCATCAACAAACTGGCCATTGACTAGCTAGGTTGGCGAATTAGGAAAAGAGATGTCACGAATCCGCCTTTGAGAAACAACATGAGCCAACAAATACCCAAACCCCTCAACAACAAGCACATATTTAAGCGAGGGGGCAATGGGGCAACCTTGGCGAATGGAAAAAAATAGACCAAAGGAAGGTGACTGATGACCATTAATGATGATGCAAGCAGAGGCGTCATAAAACAACATTTGCATAGCCTATATGAATTGAGGACTAAAACCCAACGAAGACAACATAGCAAGTATGAAAGGCCATTTAATGTGATCATAAGCTTTAGCGAAATCAATTTTAAGAAAGATAGCTTTTTGATCTGAGCATATCGCCCATTCCATATCTTCCGAGAAAACAATAATTTTGTCTAAGATTAACTTGGACTTAATGAATCTAGTTTGCTTCAGACGCACAATTTGAGGCAAAAGGTGGTGGATTTTCAAGGCAAGGGATTTGGCAATAATTTTATACGAGACATTGAGGAGCATGATGGGCCGCCAGTTACAGATATCCTTGGGATCACCAGATTTAGGTATGAATTTAATATTTCCTTTGTTGATAAGATCTCCTAAAGTTTTAGAATAAAAAGCTTCAAGGTAAACCTTATGTAGATCTTTCCCAACACAATCCCAAAGGGCCTTCTAAATTCACATGTGGGAAACCATAATTCTCAAGGCCTTATCATCGGCCATAATGCTGAAAACTTTCTTTGCTACAATTTACAAATTAAAATGAGATGAGGTAGGAGATGTACCATTCTATGTGGTCTTATTAGTCACATCTTGAGAGGGGTTTTCATGAGCTTCAAAGGGATGAACATCCATTATTTCAATTTCTTGTTCGCATTCATTATCTCTTTCCTTTTCCTTCTCTTTTTCCTCTCTTGCTTGATTCTCCACTCCATTGTCTCTAGGTGGGCCATCACCACACGTTTTCTTATGACTCTTTCTCCCCTCTAGAGGTTCTTCTCCATCTCCAGTTCCCCTTGGTACAACTATGTATTGTATGGAGAGTTACATTGTGGCTGATGAAGAAGTCCCTACTTGACTAGGGTTACTATGTTCTTCTATCCTTTGCCTTCCTTTAGGTTGTGCCTTAGAATCCTCACCCTTTTCAATTGCAATCCATATTTGAGTTCTTTTTAGGACTATGCCAGTTCTAGTTTCAAGGTCTTTAGGTTCTTTGAGATTCCAGTCAATTGGCACCATGGGATGCATCTATATATGACTGTGTAGATTAGGTCCAGGGTGATCCCACAAAGCTAGTTTACAATTTTTGGGAGATTCTGATTTTTGCTGAAATCACGTATTTTTAGAAAATATAATGATTTAAGCCTTATAAAGTTCCATTTAAAGCATTCCAATTGAAGAGGGTTTTATCAAACTACCTTAAATCAAACCCCCTTGGATAGAACCTTGCTAGTTTTAAACCATACCTATAACGGAGTCTCCTTTACACCTATCAAAATGTTGATAAAAAACCACTTTTGATTTACCTTTTGGGGGATCAAATGAATTCATTTAAAATTTATTTTTTATAAGTATGTAGTCATTATTATAAGCTTCCCAAAAAGTATAATTTTAAATAAATAAATTTAATTATTATATTTATTTTTATTTCTTGTGAATGTAGGTTTTCAATCAAAAATCAAGCTCTTTGTTTTGCACATGTGGAAAAATAGTAGATTATAAATTTTATTTTTGAAAAATATGAGTACACCAGATATTAAAGTCCTTGATCAAAAAAAGAAAATTGAATTTTGATACATACAAAAAGCATGTTACTACACTATGGTCTAATTGTAATTGGTTTGACTTCAAAACTTGATTAAAGAAAAAATATTCAATAAAAAACTATCTAACCAAGTGGAAGCACTAGATATCAGAGTTAAAAATCTAAATTTGAAAGAATTATAATTTTATCCTTCATGGAAAAAAATTATATGTTATACGGTGAGCGTCACTTTTTAAAAATATTGTTTTCTGAAAAAAAACTAGTTTTCAAGGGAGATGGAAAAGAAGTGCAATCTGATTTCACAAATTTTGAAAAAAATATATTTAGAATCTACAAAAAAAATTTCATGAAACTCTATTTTGCATCATCTTCAAATTCCTCATGGTTTAGCCGCTATAGGTTCCCGAAAGTGAAGATTTAGTTAAAAAAAATATTTCAGTGTCCAGTTTGGCCAAAAATTGTAAATCACTATTGTGGGATCACTCTCCACCAAGTTAGATTCATCATCTTCAACACCATTAATGTCCTAGCACAATCTGAATATAACAATTTATCTTAGGGGTATGTGCAAGATCAACATGGAAAAAATAGGCCCTTAAGTGGCAACAAATTTTAAAAAATCAGAGTTAGGCAACTTGACATAAAAATTTGAATAAGTCATCTATATTATTTAAAAAATATGTAAGAATATAATTTGTAGAAAATTGAATGTAGTTTCTAAACTATTAATTTTATTTAAAAACAAAATCTATTTGGTGAAAATTTGAAATTTCAATGCATTAGTACTTAAATTTCGGAAAAATAAGTAGGTGTCTGTCGACCACTCTAACCACAATAAAATGATAATTTTTTTATAATATTTTAGATATAAGTAGAGGAATCATGTTAGATGTGATGTATATTTTTGTAATTTTTTTCAAGTAAATAATTAATTATGATTTTTTTTACAACTTTTAAAATATAAAAATTGTATGTTTGACCACCTTAACTTGTTCAAAACTTCATGAAATTCATTTTTTTAAAATTTTAATCTTATAGTATGTGAATCATAGAATGTGATGCATGTTTGATTCAAAAAAATGTGATACCGTTTGAAAGCTATATATGTTTTTCAATCAAGTTATCAATCAGGACTTTAGTTGTAATTCAAATAGAAAATGAATAATAATTATTTATTAAATTCAAAGTAAAGAATAATTTATATTGGTGGAAAAGAATCTCCTTTAAAAATATTTTTTGTTTCATCAATTTTGGGTAAAAAGTCATCAGCCACATACCCTACACATACCCATCATATAGCCACTTTTTGGCCCATCATGATCCTGCACATACCCTTAGAGTCATTCTCATCCAATTGTTGTTATATGGAGCCTAATCAGACTCAGAGGTTAAATTTTTCCCCACTTTTATCTATGCGGTTTCCCCCCAAATTATTTAATGGGGGTTTGGGGGCAATGCCCCCAAGATGGAGTCCAGGGGCAACACCCTTGGTGTGCTCCCTATCACGATACATGGCAGGGTTGAGGGGCAGCACCCTCGCGGGGGCTCCAGGGAAACGCCTCTAAAACCTCAAACAAATTTTATTATTTTATAAAGTCATTAGGAGTTATTTTTTTATTGGATTACATAAAAAAACCCCTATTTTATAATTGACATAAGTCTTGATAAACTGGCTAAGAGTTAGGGTTTTCATTGATATTGTATAGTAGCATTTGCAACGATATTGAGTTGCAAGGATTACTGGTTGTAATCAGTTCGATTTGCTGGATAATAATATTGGAATCTTTGTTGGTGGATGTAGCTTGAGTTTTGGGTGAACCACGTTAAAATTGTCTTCGCTGTTATTATTTCTGTGTATTTTTCATTCCTCTGTTTAATCTTTATCTGCATTTAACTTATATCTTCTGCATGCAATTCCTAACACCAATTTCTCTTCCTAACTTCATAATAATCAAAGAAATCAACCCAATAATCTTCCATATGAGGGATGTGATGGAATTCAAGACCAAGCTGCAAATTGTCCTTTACAAAGTTCTTGCTATCAAATGGGAACCTCGTGTCATAGGTAGAAATGTTGTATTTCATAATATCCCTCTCAATGTTGAGGGAACCTGATTGAGACTTGCATGAATAGTATATGAGGCCAATGGCAATTGGGATGCCAAATTTCTTTCTTTCAACACATCTCTTGTTCACCTCTGCATCTTGCCTACAAATATCAAAGTGGATGAACTTGTCCTCTACATACTTAGGTAACTTATGAGGGAGACCATCATATCCTCCTACTTTGATGTAGGTGAACCTTTAGAACTGAATAAAATGGTTACCATACTTGTTTATCATTTGGATGGATTTAGAAGAAATCCTTTGACCCAAATCACCTTGTAATTCTTTGACTAGCCTCATGGTGAATACATAATTAACCCTCTTGAACTTGTGATAACATCTTTCCAACTACAGATAAAGATAGTAGTGATAAATTTGAATTTTATCATCAAAATATTCAATAGGATGAAGTCCTGGCCATGGCCTGGTGCATGCAAAGGTATGAAGACATGTCGAAGAACTTATTGACAAATTTTTTTGATATCATGTGATGTAGCTTGTCACTAATGAGAGTTGACCAATTTATGTATTATTTCCCAACACCAATAATTTGTACAAAGAAAAACATCCATTCCTCAAAATCATGGGCATTCTCATTGCCTCTCAATTTATGCAACAATATGATGATGTCTGAAATCTCATTTTTGAAATATGATCTATGCAATTTTTTGGGTAATTGGGACTTTCCCCTAGGAACAACAAAGCACTCTCTGGTGATGAAATTTTTATAATGTCCTTTCTTCTCATTGAAACAACTTTGATACGTGAAGTCAAAGTTTTCATAAACTTCTCTTTTAGGCAACCTAAAACAACCAATGTTGGTGGCTCTGTCCAATGTAATGAATAGATTATTGTCCTCGATTCCTATTTCCCTAGTCTGAGGATCATAGTGGTTTATACACTTGAGGATAAGATCTATACATTGCACAACTACTGGGAAGGAAACTACTTCAAGTAAGCCACTCTCAATCAACCTTTGAGTAATTGGGGCTCTATCTTGGCTATTTACCCTTTCCTTGAATTCACCAAGGTTTATGTGCCCTAGATTAGTATTGCCAATCTTTGGCAATGTGTTGGTTAAAATGAACAAGTGTTTGTATCCCAAATATTTATTCTTTGTATCTCTTAAATTTCAACTCAAATATTAATTTCCTAGTTCTAGGAAATTTTTGCCAAAGTGTCGTCTAGGATTCGTGATCTTAACCTTTGATAATTTTAGAAATTTGCTCGATATGAGAAAAGGAGAAACTGCTAGAGTGTTGGGAGTGTGCACTTACCCATTTGAATATCTTATGAGAATGGATTTATGAAGAAACTCTACTTTTTCCTTGGTCTAGCTATCTGTCGCAATTCTACTATTCATGCTCTAGAAACCCTTGGTTCATATTTGCAACTATGTAGAATGACTCATTTTGATATTATTTTCCCTTCATATACATCAGTTCATTAATTCATCTTCCTCAACTCTAATAGTAATTAATACAGTGTAGGTAGCTTCGCTAGTGCCAACTTTCAAATTTTCTTTCTAGAAAAGAGAATCAAAACTTTAGTTAGTTCTCAAAACCCTGTCGAAGTCCAACAAATGTTTCAAAACCTCTGCCAGTCTTCAATTTATTGCTTCCTTTTTTTCTTTTCCGCGTTCCTTCCTTTCTTTGTCCATTTCTTTCTTTCTCTTTTTTCTAGTATTTAGAGGATTGGGGGTTGTGAGTTATCTGTCGAATGTTGACGAGGTTGTAAGAACCTTATCAATTTTTGAAAAAGTTGTCACAAATCACAAAATGATTTTTAACTTTGAAAATTATTCTTCTTTTTATTTCTTCTTTGGTCTAGAAAAATATGAAATTCTTGGTTTGGTGTCGAAGCCCAATAAGGTTGTGATAACCTTTTCAGCTTCTGATGATAGTTTTGAAACCAAGTGAATGGGCTTCCTTGCTCTTTATTTTGATAATTTTCTTCTTGAAGAACCTTTTCGAGAGGGCACAAGGTTTTAGAAACCTCAATAGTTCCGGAAATGGTTTTGGGAACCAACTTAAAGATCGTTGCTTAATAAAAAACATGATTTCTTGAAGATGCTAAATAAACATTGAGAAGACAAAACTTTGTCAAACCCAAGGTGGGTTGTGAGAACCTTGTTAGGGCCTAGCGATAGTTTTGAAACTGACTCAATATTTCGATTTTAAGTAAAATGACTAAGTGTTAAAAGATTCAAGGGATTCAAGTGGAGTGATAACAACATAGGAAGGCTCAAAAACCCATAGGGATTTAATTTTACACAAATAATAAAGAAAATATTACTTTATGACCCTAAAATCTCTCTTAAGTTCAAATTCACAATTTTGCATTTAAATAAATCCATCCACATCCCACATTAGATAATAAAAATAAAATAAAAATATATTTAACAAAATCACACTCAACTTTTTTTCACAAGATGACCTTAATCAAGCTCTTAGGATAAGGCCTTAGAGTACATTAGTAAGCACAATATTGGTTTCTTGGGGAACCTCCACGGTTTTCCTACTAGTCATGGAATTGAACCTGCTTATTTGCACACAAATATTAATATATATGAGATAATAGCTAAAGAAATATTCATAATTAAATAAATGTACGTATCACAAATATTTAATAATTAATAATATTCTCATAATTAAATAGCATGCCTACTTAATCGTATTAATACAAAACCCTATGAAAAATAACATTTAATCAAATATAATTTAGGTTGATCATACACAATCATGATCATTCTAAAATAAATACATAGAGACAATTAATTATAATTTATAACTAATCTAAAAAATATAAACGAGTCCCTAATTAATCAATCAATTCATGTTAACAACCAATAAGAAGCTATTATTCTAAATATAATATCAATGTCTACATCATCTATGATCAAACCAAGGTGAAATTATACATCTATGAGTATTTTACACAAATAAGTCCATTAAAATAAGATGAAAAGAAAAGGGAAAATAGTGGACCTCACATAAGGGTCTGTGCAAGATCATGGGGGTCCAAAAAGTGATGATGTGGAAAAAAAGGTGTTTTAAATTTCCCAAAAACACGAAAAAATTAGCTTTGACTTTTTCTAGGCTCGGGTAGAAAGTGCATGGTGCCATAGCAAATACCAAATCTAATCAGATATCCATTTATGAACGGATATCCGTAATATTCAAATCATAAAAAAGTTTTGAAATTTATTATTATATATTAATCTATATATTTCCTATAATATATTATAATAAAATAATATATTAGATTATATTAATAATGTAATATAATATATATATAATATAATAATATAATAAATTATATTAATAATATAATATAATATATATTATATTATATATATAATATAATATAATATATTATAAAATATAATATATATAATAATATATGTTTTATAATATAAAGACCCTCATACCATATACAAATGATCATACCATATAAGTCAATCCCTAGACTCGACCAAATAAAGAAAAAGCAACATAAACTAAATGGATATCCATTTAGAAACGAATATCCATTTCCTACGTATTAAAATCACAAAAAGAAAAACCTAAGAATCATTTTCATTGTTCTTTTTACCTTGTGTGCACATTGGAGCAACTGAGCAACTCGGATATCCATTTCCCCTTGGATTTTTTGCTCAAATCACCCAAAATTCGTAGGTATGTATAAATTTTATTTTATTTTTTTCAATTTTTTTTTAGTCTTGCATTATTTTTTAAGAATTTTAGTCAAAAATAGATTTTTGAATAATATTTTTTTGCATTAAAATGATAGTTAATTTTTAAATTTTTCATCATCAAATAGGCTTAAGAATGGCCGATCCCAACCCTGGTCAAGATGAAAACCCTGTAAATCCTCCTCTACCACCGATTTCTCCATTACAAAATGTGCCCACAATCCATGAATCTATCCATATGTAGGAATTTAAATCAATTGAGAAACATATGTTGAGTTTACAAGAAACTCCCTAAGCTCTCTGATATGAAAAACACTTTAGAAACAATCATTTCAAATGTTGAAACTCTCACAGACTAGCATAATAGGTTTGCAAAGTGGTGAGAGTCCCAAAGGAAACATTATGCCAATGGTTTATCATATGATTAAGTGAGAGTACTTGATATTAGCAAAGCCCAATTAGTCTAGCTATTCATCAATCCCAAAATAGGACAACCTGTAGATGTGTGAAAGCCTAAACTTTCAATTAAATGGTGCACACATAGAGGTATATTAGATAATTTCTGAAAATGTTGGTGGATGGTTTTTGATAAACCACCCAACAACAATGTTGACATCACATAGTATTTTATACAAAATTCATATGCCGATTTTTTCCTAGGGAGGCATGTCAATTACTTTGATATGCGATATTTCCAAGGTGTGGGTATAGGAATGCCTCAAGATAGACCTAGAGCACATCAAGTCACCCCACTTCTTCCTACACCTATTGCTTCCCCAACTCTAGTACCTTACCCTGAGATTTTTGTAGATGCAAGGAGTCAAAGCATTTTTTCCATACATGCATTTAGTGACCATTTGATCATGTAGAGCTCACATGTTGTGCAGCTGCATGATGGTGCATCCCATCATGATGGTGATGCACCTACTACATTATTTGTTATTGGTACACCCTCCTCTTCATCACATATTTGTGTGCCCCATTATGTACCACAATATATGTTTGGGTCCTCTTTGGCAGTCCAATGAGGCTCTAATGGACACATTCAACTATGAGGTCCATGATATGTTGGACATGTAGGAGTTGAGAGAGCATGGAGTGGACCATTTCCAAGAGAGACATCAAGTGGAAGAGATGATGTGGAAGCACTGGTAGGGTATGTGCAAGATCATCATGGAAAAAATAGGCCCTTAAGTGGCGAAAAATTCAGAAAAATCAGAGTTAGGCAACTTGACGTAAAAATTTGAATAAGTTATCTATATTATTTCAAAAATATGTAAGGATATAATCTATAGCAAATTGAATGTAGTTTATAAACTACTAGGTTTATTTTAAAAAAAATGTATTTGGTGAAAATTTGAAATTTCAATACAGTAGTACTTAAATTTTAGGGAAAAAAATAAGAAGTAGGTGTCTATCTAACCACCTTGACCACAATAAAATGATAATATTTTTTTATAAGATTTTAGATATAAGTAGAGGACTCATGTCCTGATGTGATGCATATTTTTTTGTAATTTTTTTCCAAGTAAATAATTAATTATGAATTTTCTATTACAACTTTTAAAAATATAAAAACTCGTATGTCTAACCACCTTAACTTGGTCAAAACTTCATGAAATTCAATTTTTTTTAATCCTATAGTATGTGAAGCATAGAATGTGACACATGTTTTGGATTCAAAAAATGTGATACCGTTTGAAAGCTATAGATGTTTTTCAATCAGCCTATCAATTAGGACTTTGGTCGTAATTCAAATAGAAAATGAATAATAATTATTTATTAAATTAAAATTAAAGCATAATTTATATTGGTGGAAAGCTGAGAATCTCCTTTAAAAATTCTTTTTGTTTCATCAATTTTGGGTAAAAAAAATTGTCAGCCACATACCCTACACATACCCATCATATCACCACTTTTTGGCCCATCACGATCCTGCACATACCCAATAAGACTTAAAGTAATTTCATAGTGTGTTTTATCTTTTCTTTCATATTTTATAAGAGATATTAGTACTAATATATACTTATGTGCCAAAATATTTAGTAGTTGTTGACAGAGGACCAAATTTCACAAGTGCAAGAGGCTACTCAATCGGCCATTTCATTTGGCCTAGAGACTCAATATACAATATCATTTAAATTGTTATTTAGATGTTAATTTTTGAATCTATTAAATGTTTAAATACATGTACATAGATTGATATTCTAATGTAATCTTGTCTTTTTATGTAGTAACTTGGTACTTTTACAACCATGTTGACTAAGCCTGACACACTAGAAGAAGCATCACAACAGGTATATGTTTTTTTATATTCTCGACATTATGATTATATGTGCATGTGCATTTAGACTGCGCTACATTCTTGTCATTTTTATATAGGAAACTATCTTAGTTGCTTCATCCATCAGGAGCCAGTCTAGTGTACAAGCATCACAATAGGTATGTGTTTACTTTATATTGCAGATCATATATACGTTTAGATAGGAGTAGATATATGTTTAGTAAATATGATTATATGTTAATTCGTATCAATTTTATTTTACCTTATATAGTCCTCTGCCTGATTCAATAATGTGAAGAATGTGGGACCATTTCATTATACAAGGCCTCCTGATCATCCTAAGGAACAATCATATGCAAAACATCTTGTAGAGAAAACAAGACTTGAGGTAAACAAGAATTGCATTTTTGATATAATATAGTTTAATATAGTGATTTTGATGTTAAATTGATAATTTCTAAATTATAGTATATAAGTTTCTATTTACTAGTGTATCTTGTCAACCATTCACATAATTAATCTAATTTGTGGTTTGAATTGTTATTATGCAGGAAAATTCATAGCCACTAAGTTCTTCAAGGAGGCTTTGATGATCCAGCACAGGATTAGGATTTGATAGAGATTGATACATTTAGGGATTGATAGATCCTAAGATGGCATATATGCCACAATTTGTAAAGCTTGTTTTGAGTAGGCATATATGCCACAATTTGTAAAACTTGTTTTGAGTAGGCATATATGCCAAATTTGTATATGCACAAACACAATTTTTCTACATTTTGATATATAAGAATTGATATTCGATCTAATTTGTTCCTCGTGTGCAAGTCTTTCTACTTTGAAACTTCAAAATGGAATACATAATTATTTTAGAATGGTTTAAAGTTATGATCAATTTAATGTATGTTATAGATTAACAAAATTAAATTTTAATAGAATTTATGAATTACAATTGGCAATCCATCTATGTTAGAGTTCATTCATATTAAGGTTCACATACATTACATTCCATGAGACCACATTTCTTTGAGGCATTTTTTCAAACAATTCATTGCCTTTTCTATTGTACCAAAATTTTCATACATGTCTTGTTGAACAATCTGGATAACTGAGAAAGGGGATGAATCAGTTATCATAAAAAAATCTCTTCTTTAATTAATCTGGAGTAGGCTTATATCAATCAGAAAATATTCAAATAGATATTAACGTGAATGCACACAACAACACCAAGCACAATGAACACCAAAATTTACGTGGAAACCCAAGAAGGGAAAAACCACAGAGAATGCTAATTCTCAATTATAGAAAACTGGCTAAGGTGATTTTTACAAAGGATCAATACCAGATTGCTCATTGTAGGTAAGGCTCATTACCGATGGGCTCACTACCCGATTAATACAAAAAAAATAGTCTCACTGACAAAAAGTGAACTAATGAAGTTGCATCTACATATGCATGAATTCAGTTCTGGTTAAGAGCACAATATTTGTCTATAGTAGATTTGATTAAGAATCTTCTGCACACCTTCCTCGTAGAACCTCTGCAAATTAGATTACTTCTTCCTTCACACCCTTTTATCTGCTCACACACACCATAAGAGCCACACTTCTTTTTTCGTCGAACAAAAACAAATTTTACTTATACCATTCCATGCCTTCATAATCTCCTAGGTCAGCTAGACACAATGTCTTCATAGTCTTCTAAGTTGGACAAACACAATTTGAATTAGATCACCACAAAACATGTTGTCATAAAGAACAACCTTGAAATATTCAATAAGGCCTTGCACGCTAGCACGAGACCCAAAAGATAGGTTGCACATAAAGATCTTCTTGATATGTTACCAAGGGACCCATAAATAGGTCATACATAAGATAGGTTCATTACATCACATAATTATAAAAATATAGAAAACTTTGAATTACATGAAATATATTCCAGAGCCGATGGGAATGCCAACCAAGACCAAATCTTGATTATCATTAATTTCAGCATCAACTAGAGAAACACAATTTGACATACCAAAAATTGTAACATGCTACACACATGAATGTCCAGCTAACAAAGATACCCTGAGTAAGCTTTGAGCATAGTAGCCAACATCAAAAGATTAGACTTCATTATTCTACATTGACTATCTTCCACAAATGTCCCAAAAAGAAGTTTTTCCATACCCGGATCAAAGATGACATCCACACTACACAACATCAAAGCATATGATAGGATAGATCATTTTTGTATAAAATCTAGAGCTCAACCTTCTGAATCCAAGTTTTGACATCAATGACAACAAAGCTAAATCATATCAACAACTTCTCAACCATCTCCCCCTTTGGCATTGATGGAAAAACAACAAAAACCCAAAAACACAAAACTCCAAAACTCCAAGAACTCCCCCTTTTTCAAGCAATTCAATACTTCTTGTTTTTGTTTTTCTCTTCATTTTCTCACCCATTTTTCCATCAAAGGAAAAGAGAAAAATAAGAACATTAAGGAGATCAAGTAAAAATAACACTTTTCACATGAAAAATCTTCTTATACCTTTCTCTCATAGTTGGAAGAATCCTCTTCCAAGCTAGCATTGTAGAAACCATTCTAGCACACATACTGTCTAGTAGAATCAACAACATAAATGAAGATGAATAGTACATAGATAGGCACTATCATACACAATCCTCTACATCAGAAAGTATCCCAGAGAGATGATCCAGCTAGACCTCAACAATTTCTTTGACCAACCATAAAGTTTTAACCAAATCTTCCCTATGTCTCTGAACAGGTCCAATAATTCAGCTTGTAACTCTCCAAATCTTATTCTTTTTTTTCCACCTTTATCTTTGAAGAATTAAAATCACTTGAACCCAATATCATTCAATTATGATTCAATAGCTTTAATTCTACTTCTAAAATTATCAACAACAACAGGCCATTGAAGACAATACCTATAGATGTTAGACATCTCCTTAATGCATTCTCTTGTCTCACCAATGTGTTTGGATAACTTTTGTTTGGATTTGACACACCTTCTCTCAATCATAGCTTGGAGCTTATGTCCTTCAGATCCTTCCCACAACAACCTTTCTTCAACAACTTCTACCAGATCATTCGGTAACAATTTAAAAACATCTGAAATAGTAATATCCTTTTTGAGCAGATAATCAACCAAGGCATCATCAATTCTAAGCCTTCTGACCAGAGAGAAGGCATACCACATTTCACCAATGTTTTTCATATCACCTTCATCCAACACCGAACAAACTTCATCTAGATCAAAAGAGTTAGATCTAGGCAGAGACTTTTCTTCCTTTTCCTTCCCTCCTGAGATAGCAATGACATCCTTTGTGTTAATTTTTCCCCTTTTAGGTTCTGGAGGGGAACCGCCAATGACAACCTCTAACTCCTTACCAGAGGAGGAACCCTCCTGAAATTGACTAGACCCTTTTACATTGAGGCTCAAATTCATCTGCAAGGATGAGAAATAGACTTTGCATGCACTTGATTTATCTCCCATACATTCCAGATACCTATAGACTTGCTTTCTGATAGGGATGTTGGACTTCCACTTAACATTCTCCTTTGACAGCAGCAAACTCAGAAAGTAGAATACTAAACATATGAGCAGAGACCCAAACTGGAAAGGATAACTCTCAACCAAAGAAATTCTAACATTCTCAAATAGTTTTTCCATTATGAGGCTACACAAGTCAAACTGCTTATTTTCCTTCACCATCTTATGTGCAAGATACACAACAATAGTTGAAGTAGAACCTTCATGATTTCAGAAATAGATTTTGTAAGTGATACTGTAAGCAACATACCTTACTACAAGATTGACAATGGTATTTATCAGTAGAGCTCGGGGGTCTTTGTCGATGCCAGTAAGTTCCTCCACGTTTGGGTGAAATCACAATACTGTGTCTCACTTTTTTCCCAAGATGAACATTTACATTAATATTTTTAACTGAATCTTCATCTTCTAAGACCTATAGCAGCTAAACCGTTAAGAATTTGAAGATGATGCAAACTAGTGATTTGTGGCAATTTATGTGTAGATTATAAATATATTTTTAATTTTTTTAAAAAAATAAATCATGAATCTTTCAACATCTCCTTTAATAACTAGTTTTAAATAGAAAAACAACATTTTTTAGAGAGTAACATTTGTGTTGTACAACATAACTTTTTTTCTATAAAGGATAAAATTCTAATTTTTGGAATATAGATTCTAAACATCAATATCTAGGGAATGGATATTTTTTCATAAATTTTTGTTACATATATATATTTTTAATTAATTTTTGAAGTCACTATAACTACAATTTGGACATGTGTGTGTGTTGTACAACCTAACTTGTGTATATATCAAAATCCAAATTTTCTTTTGTTAGTGAAACAACGACATCAATACCTAGAGAAAGGGTATTTTTTGATTTTTTTTTACAATGGTTTACTATTTTTCCACCTCTATAGAATGAAGAGCTTGATGTTCAGAGAAAAAACTATGTTCAGTAAAAATTGAAAATTAAATACAAGATAAAATGAAAACATATCAAAACTATACTTGTTGGAAAGCTTGTTTCAAGGGCTACAATATTGCAAAAGATCATTTCTAAATGACATTATTTAATCCTCAAAAGGTAAAGTAAACGTGTTTTTTTCCATCATTTTGATAGGTGCAAAGGAGACTCCATTGTGGGTATGATTTAATAATAGAGGGGTTCTAGCTAAGGGCTCATCTTATCTATCCCTCTTCAATTAAAACACTTTAGATGAAACCTCTCAAGGCTAAAATCATTAGTTTTCTAAAAAAAGTGATTTCAGGCAAAAATCAACATGTCCCAAAAGTGAGACACATTATTGTGGTAGTACCCATCTCTATATTTCATCATTTTCTTTCTAGGGAGTTCACCAACACTACACAATCTAGTAATAGCTTCAATGGCTTCCTTAGTGATCAAATATGGTTTGTCCAAAATGATGCTGCCATCCTTGAATCAACTCAATAGAAACAAGATAGTCTCTTTGTCAAAAAACTAGGGAAATTCTCCCCATAAATCCATACCCAGAGCACTTACATTCTACAATTCATCGAACTTCAACCCTAGCTCCATTTCCTTCATCTTCTAATGATCAAATTCATCCAACTCTACTCCCTTCAACCTTAACTGAATACCGTCACTCGATTCTTTGTCAACAAATTCCATTGTCACACATATCTTCTTCAATCTTTTATTTCTCAGTGAAACTTCTTCTTCTTTGAAAACTATGAGAAATGTTTTGAAAACTCCACCTTTTAACTGTAATTGCTCATGATGAACTTGTCGCCAAAAACTTAGATTGATGACGCCATCAATTGTACTTCACTTTTCAATCAGCTAGATTGAGATTCATCATACATTATCAACTAGATCAAACTTAGTCATGTCAAAAACACATCAATATTACTTTAGAGAGGGGGAATTGACAGGATATGCATAGCAACACTCCCCCTGAGCCAAGGCAGTTGGCTCAGTTTCTGGTAAGGCTTGTACCGAGATCCGGTACCACAAAAGAGTTCTCCACACTCATTTCCTTTTTCCTTCCACACCATGACAATCTTCTTCTTAGATTCACTTGATTCTACAACCTTCTTTTTTTTCAGACTTTTTCGAAGCAACATATCTGCATGTTTTAGCATAATGTCTGGGTTGAATGCACTTGTAACATCTTTGTCTTGAATTAACTGAGTGATCCTTAGATCTACATTGATTAGCTTTGTGACCATAACCATGGAATAAATAACAATTACCATGAAAGAGATTATTCATTCCATTCCTTCTATCCAGATTAGATAACTAACTTCTGCAATGACTTGCTTTGTGACCTAACTTGAGACAATTAAAGCATTGAGTACTTGGTTCCTTCTTGCTTCTACACTCTACAGCCTTATGTCCAAAATTTTTGCATAGAAAACAATAGCCATTAAATGATAAGTACCTTTGAGTATTTGGTTGTGTGACTGACGGTCTTTTAGGTGTTCTAGAGTTTTGGACCTTGATTGTTACACCAAATCTCACTTCAACTTCCACTACTTTGTCTTCACTCTTAGTGTTCTGATTTGACTTTTCACTAGTGAAGCCAAGTCCTCCCTTATCCTTGTGAAATTTTTGTAGGGATAAGATTTGGTCTAGAATTATGCTACTTTCACATACTCTTTCTTTTGTTTTCAACCTTCTTAACTCTTGATCTAACTTCTCATTTTCTTTTGATTTCTGTTTGATGGTATCCTTGAGATTTTCTTCAGTCTTCTTCCATTCTTCTATTTTCTGTTTGATAGTATCTTTGAGATTTTATTTAGTCTTCTTGCATTCATCTAGCTGCTGCTTTAAATCCACAATACTTTCCTTTGACTCCTTTAATTCCTAGCTAACCTCTCTGTGTTTTGCTTTGAATTTTTGAATTTTCTCCCTTAGATTTGCAATACAAGCATTTTCTTCCTTGAGGTTTTCTTTCAATTCTTCATTTTCAAATTTCGTGCATTCCATATCATCTAACATTATCTTCAATTCTTCCTCAAAGTGATAAGCTCCTACCATCTATTCAAACTGCCAAGATCTCCCTCAAGCGGTTAAGCTCTATCTCCAAGGGACCAAGATCTAATACCAATTGTTGAACAGTCTGGATAACTAAGAGGGGGGGTGAATTAGTTATCATAAAATAATTTTCTTTTCTTTAATTAATCCGAAGTAGGCTTATATCAATCATAAAATAATCAAATGGATATGAACATGAATGCACACAACAACACCAAGCATAATGAACACCAAAATTTACGTGGAAACCCAAGAAGAGAAAAACCACAGAGAATGATAATTCTCAATTATAGAAAACCAGTTAAGGTGCTTTTTACAAAGGCTCAATCCCAGATTTCTCACTGCAAGTAAGGATAACTATCGGTGTGCTCACTGCTCGATTAATACAAAAAAAAATAGTTTCACTGACAAAAAGTGAACTGAAGAAGTTACATCTACATATGCATGAATTCAGTTCCGGTTAAGAGCATAATATTTGTCTGCATCAGATTTGGTCAAGAATCTTCTACATACTTTCCTTGCACAACCTCTGCAAATCAAATTATTTCTTCCTTCCCACCCTTTTATCTGCTCGCACACACCATAATTCACACTTCTTGTTTCATCGAACAAAAACAACTTTTACTTATACCATTCCATGCCTTCATAATCTCCTAGGTTAGCCAGACACAATGTCTTCATAGTCTTCTAAGTTGGCCAAACACAAATTGATTTAGATCACCACAAAACATGTTGGCATAAAGAACAACCTTGAAATATTCAATAAGGCCTTGCACGCTAGCATCGAACCCAAAATATAGGTCACACATAAAGATATTCTTACCACATACCAAGGGACCCATAAATAGGTCATACATAAGATAAGTTCATAACATCACATAATTATCAAAAGATAGAAAACTTTGAATTACATGAAATATATTCTAGAGCTGATGGGAATGCTACAATAAGACGAAATCTTGATTATCATCAATTTCAGTATCAACTGGAGAAACACAATTTGACATACCAAAACTTGTAACATGCTACATGAATGTCTGGATAGCAAAGATACCTAGAGTAGGCTTTGAGCACAGTAGCCAATGTCAAAAGATTTAAAGACTTCATTATTTTGCATTGAATGTCTTCCACGAATGTCCCAATAAGAAGTACTACCATATCTGGATCAAAGATGACATCCACACTATAGAACATCAAAGTATACAATAGGATAGATAATTTTTGTATATCATATGGAGCTCAACCTTCAGGATCTAGGTTTTGACATCAATGACAATAATGCTAAATCATCTCAACTTCTCAACATATCTACCAAAGCATTTTATCAAATAGTTTACTGCCTTTTTGCTATGGCTAAAAGCCTAAAATAGGTTCTTTCAAACAAGCTAGTAGACATTAACAACATAATATGAATGACTTGACCTAAGAATACCAATGTGGTTGTAGGAAAAGTTTCATAGGGGTACCAACAAAGAGGAAGAGCAATAGAGTTTTCAAAGATTTGATTACCTCCATATGTTGCATGTTGAACATTCAATTTGAGAATATACAAATGATTTTAAGCTCTCTTGAATGAATTTACATTTGACATTATTTTGTTTTTTGAACTTCTGTAATGAAGTGGGCAGCTAATTTTTTTTAAAAGAAGCTAAAATTAATGAAAAATGGTATGAGAAGCATTGCATAATATTTGTTGAGAAAAACTATTTGAAAAAATGCCTCAAATAATTGTGGTCTCATAGACAAGACAATAAAGACGAAAATAGGAGCTTATGAAAGTCTTATGGCATTGATTTTTTTGATTGATTAAAAACTTCAAACAAATCCCATACAACTTAATGAAATATATGTCATTATAGTGTTCATTCAAAAGCAATATAATTATCTTAATAAAAATCAATGTCACGTAGTGGTGCTAAGGGCGGGTGCATGGAGATGAGTAGCCAATTTGTGGCCAATTTTACAAAAAAGTTTTGAAAACTCATAACACGAGCATGTTATAATGTGCTCACATTATGGCTTGGTGTGCCAAGCCTAAGGATCGGCCACAACGAGCCCATAACATGAGCGCGTTATGACCTATTAAAACCAAAAAAAAGTAAAACTCATTCATTCTTGCATTTCAATTATGTTTTTCTTTTGCCCGTGACCAAAACCCCTATTTTTCGTGCTCACATTCTAGGAGGAGGTATTTTGCAAAAATCTTCATCAACGGTTGATATTTCGTCGCGAGGATGCTGCCACATTGACGAGGAGGTGTGAGAGGTAAGGATTTTTTTCTTTTTTTTTGAATTTGTTAGTTTTAGGTTGTATTTGATTTTATTTTTTTTGAATTTATAGGAGATGCAAATCAACCTGCAAACCCTCAAAATCCTCAACAAGTAGAGCAACAAAATCAACCACAACAACAACCTCCACCAATCCCTCAACACTGTCCTGACACTAAAAAAAAATTAATGAGTGAAATTGAGAACAACAAAAAACAACTTGAGGATTTAATCGGGAGGTTGAGTGATCCAAACGGTTCAACCATTGAAGAATGGCCCTAGCAACTTCATTGAAAGATATGTTAAAAAATGTAGATTCAATTAACAAACAAATAACTGGATGGCAAGAAATGAGGCAAGCAACTAGGGATTATTATGTAGATAAATTATCATATAAAGATGTAAAGGATTTAAAAATTACAAAAGGTGATTTGTGCTCATTATTCACTGACCCACGCACAAATAAAAATATTACCCTCAATGCGAAGAGGTTTCCTATTCATTGGTGCCACCACCAACAAATTAGGAACTTTTTTTATGATAGGTGGTACATGGTTTTTGATTGCCCATTGTGCAACAATTGTGAAGTCTTGTAGAATTTCTTTAGGAAACTATACTATGAGTTCATATTGAACAAAATCCTAAATTATTTTGATATGAGGGATTTCTAGGGGAGGGGTGGGGGGTCAACTAAGGATAGACCCGATGCACAGTCGGATCCTACGCGGTAAGGGAGACGAGATATCGCTAGGCCACCTCATGAGCATGTTGTTATCCCTTCTGTCACAAAGGAGAGTGCCAACATAGAGACATTGCAGGTGATCAACACTTTGACCTAGAGTGTCATCCAACATGCTAGCCCTATTCTACAATTCCATCTAAGGGAGTCTTCAAGTGGTTTCCTTCAAACCCATGTGTATCAATCTTGTGAGGCGACTTGTTCATATGACCCCACTAACACTCAGGAGGCTACTACATAGGATCCATTTGCAGCTATGGAGATGGAGAGGGTAATTTTCATTTTACATGAGGTGTATGGTATTGATAGTCGGGTAAAAGTTAGCATGTTCATTGAATTTAATTTATTAAATTTAAATTTTGAAATGCAAGATTAACTAATTTAGTTTTATGATTTTAATAAAATTGCAAGGTTGCAGTTTTGAGATTGGATACACCATCCCTACATCTACTTATCTATGTATTACACCTATTAGTGGGGTACATAACTAGTAAACGATTATAAATTTATTACATGTTAATATCATTGTTTTACGAATGGTATTTTAATATGTGATTTTAGATGTTGAACATGCTAATATTGGAGGTTTCGAGGGAACGCCTCCCAACGCTAGTGGATTTACTCAAACCTACACATAGGTAATAGAATAAAGAGTTTAAATAATGAATTGTACTTAGTAGATTTGTGTAGTTTATATTCATATTGTTGATTACGTTGCATTGCACATCATTCAAACTGAAAGCATTACTTCACATTCGATAACTCATAACTAGATGTTGATAGATGACAAAATTTCAACTACAATATAGTTGTTTAGAAAGTCAATATAAGCAATGATGCAATTACTTCACATAACATAAGTAATAAGTGTAGGAGTAGCTTCCAATTGCATTTGCTTGTCATGGCATTCCATTAGACCACTTTTTACTACTCGACATCTTTTCAAACAATTCACTGCCTCAAAGAAATGTGGTCTCATGGTGATGTCCATCACCATGAGACCCAATTTCTCTGAAACACTTTTTCAAATAGCTCACCGCCTTTTCTATGCTACCACATTTTCCATACATGTCTACCAAAGAATTTTATCAAATAGTTCATTTCCTCACTGCTATGGCTAAAAGCTTAAAAAAGGTGCTTTCCAACAAACTATGGATTCTTGGAAAAAATCTATCAAAGCATAATAGTAAGCAATAGCATTGACAAGGAAGTTATTAGTTTGAAAAAATGCCTTGAAGAAATGCGGTCTCATGGTGATGGAATGTCATTCCATCACCATGAGACCAAATTTCTTTGAGGCATTTCTTCAAAAAACTCACCACCTTTTCGATAATACCACATTTTCCATACACATGTACCAAAGAATTTTATCAAACTACTCACTTCCTTGCTACTATGGCTAAAAGCCTAAAATAGGAACTTTCCAACAAACTACAGATGCTTGGAAAAAATTCTATCAAAGCATAATAGTAAGCAATAATACCATAGAGAAGGAATTGTCTGAAAAAATCCCTGAAAGAAATGTGGTCTTATGGTGATGGAATGTCATGACGTGCATTTGTTTGTAATGGCATTTCGTCACCACGACACCCCATTTCTTTGAGGCATTTTTTCAAACAATTCACTGCCTTCTCTATGCCACCACAACTATCATACATGCCTACAAAAGCATTTTATCAAATGGTTCACCATCTTGTTGCTATGGGTAAAAGCCTAAAAAATTGTGCTTTCGAACAAGTTATGGATAGGGAAAATAGTAAGCATGATAGTCAAAAATATATAGTTTAATAAGTACTCAAAATTTTGTTCATTATCTCATGTACATAATAAGTCATGAAATGGATCACTATTGTATTTTTTGTGATTGAATAATTTGTTGTTTTATTTTTATATGTTGCAAGTGGAAACACCTCCAAATGTGACAAGGGCAATGGAGATCGGTGTTTCATCTACTATAGAATCCTCAATGGCTCTGATAGGGGAGGTATGAGGAAAATTATTTAAATTTCAATTTACATTCATTGTTATAGACGTTAGTTAGTGAAAAAGAAAACCATTATTGATTCATAGTTTAATTTTTATTTGGATGGTTTATACAAGGATTTAGCATGCCTCAGCCTAGGCGTGTGAATATTTCCCTCATGGAGAGTGATCATCAGATGGTGGTAAGTGATTATTTTGTTAAATATATCATTTTTTATAATGCAATTTCTATATATTAATGTTTTTACTTCTTATTGTAACAAATAAAACTTCACCAAGAACTAAACACTAGGGGAGCAACAAGAGCACTCCTCGTGCACATCATAAACAAGTGACAAACGTATCACCATCTAATTGACAAGCAAAGGGGAAGATTTTATTTCGAGAGCATGGAGAGTAATGACTTTTGATTCTAGAGCCCTTTGTTGTATGCCTACATGGTAGTTTTGTGCATATTTTGTATTGGATATATTTGACATTGTATGCCTATATGGCTATTTTGTATCTATATTTCATACTTATATTGACATATATTGATGTATTCCTACATGGCTATTTGGTTAATACAAATATTGTTTATCGATGGTGTCCATATTTGCATTATAAATTCATGGTTCAATAGATATGAGTTACATGTATTCAAGTGTATACTTTAAAACTTACATGTATATTTTGTGACTTACGTGTGTTCCAATGTATACTTTGTGACTTACATGTTTTCATGCATATACCTTGTATCTGTGCATATACTTTGTATTAATTTGTGTATACTATGTATTCGTGTGTATACTTAAGGCTTACATGTTTTTGAGTACTTGTGTTGCCTTTATTCGCATGTACATGCTTGACTTATTCACATACATATACTTATTAATTGGTTAGCCTTAACATTGACCATTGATGTCCTTCATGGTTTTTCTTTAATATTAATTGATTGATGCTAAACAACTTTATCTAAAAGAAAAAAACACATTTTCAATTGGTATTCCATGAAATGATTCATAAAAATATTCCAATATATTTAATCATTTGATTGAAACAACTCAATTAAACAAAGGATACATAATCTTCACAACACTTGCAAAACATAATATTTAGAGTAGATGAAGTAGTTAACTTCTTGACATATTATCATACAAAATTTTAACTTCAATAGTCTTTAAACATTTTCACAACATAATCCTGATAGTGCAAAATGAATTGTTATGTTCTTGATCCGTCACCATATAAACACGTCAAGATTTATGTCAACTTTTTGCGATATTATTTCTTGTATAGGAAATGGACTTGGGAGAAAAAAATTATAATTTATAATACAAATAAGAAATGGACTCAACGCTATCCTAGACCCCCAAATAGGTCTATGTAACAAAGCAACACCCTCTTAATCACTCTTCCAATTGCAAAACACCATTGGGAAACATTTACCAATCCACAAATCCACAAAATCCACAATTTTTAGGGCGTGATTGGCCCTCTAACCCCACTATCCTCTAAACCCTCACTTTTCTCAAATTTCTCTAGGGTTTATTGAAAACCCCATATCCAGACCTCATACACCACAAAACCTCTTCCAAAACTCTTCATTCTACTTGCACAAACTTAATTGACCACCAAATTATGCTACCCCCCGACTTTAGCCACTTTTACTCCCTCAAACCTCTCTTTTTCATTCAAAACCCCTCTTTTCCCAACTAGGGCATCATGCCATAAAATACTTTTGACCTCCCTTGTCCTTGCAGCCTTTTGAACACATCAAAATCCACAACCTCACCCTATTTCCAACCTATTCTAACTTGTTCTCAAGCAATTTCTTCTTTTCACCATGTCTAGCCTTGCTTTTAAGGCCTAAATTCTAAATTTTGAACAAGGGCAGTGTTAGTAATCTCTTCCAATGCTTTTACCAATGATATTTTCTTATTTATACTCCCTATCATACTTACATAATTGACTCAAATGACCCCACACTAACTCAAAACTAAAAAAAAGATTACAAAATGGCCTATCATTGCCTTATTTGACATTATTATGACTAAAACCACTTAACTAGACCTTCATCAAATGGAGGAACAAGGTGCTTTGCACCAATGATCATATGTTTTTTGTGTGGAAAACTCAGACTTCTCAATGTTGTGTGTATGTTTCTCTTTTTTATTGTTTTGCATGCCATCATAAGGGATCAACCCAGTTCAACGTAGCTTGAAGCAATTTTGTGTGTTTGGGTGCTAAAGAGGACCATGCCTAGTGTAAACCTACCTGTCGAGATGTGTTGGAGCAATCTTTTTGGTCACACAAATTGTAAAATGAAAGTTGCACCACTTTGCAATTTTACACTGCTTGTATTCGACACTTTTCCATCAAGTGAAAACTAGACACCATAGGAAAATGAATCTGAGATAAGAAAAATTGAGAGAGGTTATTGTAGAGGGGCCCAAAATGATCTCATAGGCTTAGACGAAGAGTTCGTAAGCATCACGTTTTCTAAGTAATATCTCGTCAAAGTTTGCTTCCTTTTTGCACTTTGGACCCTTAAGGGATCAAGTCGATTAAACGTAGCTCAGAGCGATTCCACGTGTTTGGGTGTGAAAGAAGACCATTCCTTGCATAAAAATACCCATCTGGATGCGTTCAAACAATCTATTTGGTCACACGAGTTGCAAAACAAAAGTTGCACCAATTTGCAACTTTCAACTACTTGCATTTGACAACTTTTTCCCCAAGTGAAAATTCATCACCATTGGAAAATGCCTCTGAGATAGCAAAAACCGAGAGAGGTTATTATAGATGGGCCCAACGTGATCCTATAGGATCAGATGAGAAGTTTCTAAGTGTCATGGTATCCGAGTAACAACATGCTGAAGTTTGCAGCCATTTTGCACTTTGGACTCTTAAGGGATCGATTTGGTTGAACATAGCTCAGAGAAATTCTGCATGTTTGGGTGCAAAAGAGGACCATGCCTAGTGTAAAAATACCTATTCGGATGTGTTAGAACATTCTGTTTGGTCACACGAGTTGCAGAACGAAAGTTGCACCACTTAACAACTTTGCACTGCTTGCATTTGACACTTTTTCTATCAAGTGAAAATTTGCCTCCACGGGAAAACCACTTCAAGATAACAATAACCAAGAGAGGTTATTGTAGAGGACCCCAACTTAATCCCATAGGATTAGATGAAAATTTTCTAAGTATCACAGTATCTGAGTAACAACAAGCTGAAGTTTGTAGCCATTTTGCACTTTGGACTCTTAAGGGATCGATCCGGTTGAACGTAGCTTAGAGTGATTACATGTGTTTGGGTGTGAAAAGGACCATTCCTAGCATAAAAAAACCTATTCAAACGCGTTGGAATGGTTCATTTGGTCCCATGAGTTGCAGAACAAAATTTGTACCACTTTGCAACTTTCAACTACTTGCATTTGACAACTTTTTCCCCAAGTGAGAATTTGCCACCATGGGAAAATGCCTCTAAGATAGTGAAACCCGAGAGAGGTTATTGTAGAGGGGCCCAATGTGATCCCATAGGATCAGATGAAAAGTTTCTAGGAATCACGGTATCTCAGTAACAACATGCTGAAGTTTGCACCATTTTGTACTTTAGACTCTTAAGGGATCGATCTGATTGAATGTAGCTTAGAGTGATTCCGCGTGTTTGGGTACAAAAGAGGACCATGCCTAGCATAAAAATACCTATTCAAACACGTTGGAATAGTTCGTTTGGTCACACGAGTTGCAAAACAAAAGTTGCAGCACTTTGCACCTTTCAACTACTTGCATTTGACAACTTTTTCTCCAAGTGAAAATCCACCACCACAAGAAAACAACTCTGAGATAGCGAAAACCAAGAGAGGTTTTTGTAGAGGGACCCAACATGATCCCATAGGATCATACAAGAAGTTTCTAAGCATCACGATATCCGAGTAACAAAATGCTGAAGTTTGCAACCATTTTGCACTTTAGACTCTTAAAGGATCGATCCAATTGAACATAGCTCAGAGCAATTCTACATGTTTGGGTGTGAAAGAGGACCATTCCTAGTGTAAAAATATCTATTCAAATGCATTGGAACAGTCTGTTTGGTCACACAAGTGCATAACGAAAGTTGCACCACTTTGCAACTTTGAACTACTTGCATTTGACAACTTTTTCCCCAAGTGAAAATCTGTCACCATGGGAAAATGTCTTCAAGATAGCAAAAATCGAGAGAATTTTTTGTAGAGGGATCTAATGTGATCCCATAGGATCAAAAAAGAAGTTTCTAAGCATCACGGTATCTAAGTAACAACATGTTGAAGTTTGGAGCCATTTTTGCACTTTGGACTCTTAAGGGATTGATCTGGTTGAACGTAGCTCAGAGTGATTTCGCATGTTTGGGTGTGAAAGAGGACCATGCCTAGCATAAAAATACATATTTGAACACGTTGGAATAGTCCGTTTGGTCACACGAGTTGCAGAACGAAAGTTGCACCACTTTGCAACTTTCAACTACTTGCATTTGACAACTTTTTCCCCAAGTGAAAATCTGCCACCACAGGAAAATGCCTCCGAGCTAATGGAAAATAAGAGAGGTTTTTGTAGAGGGGCCCAACGTAATCCTATAGAATTAGATGAGAATTTTCTAAGCATCACGGTATCCAAGTAACAACATGCTGAAGTTTGCAGCCATTTTGCACTTTGGACTCTTAAGGGATTGATTCGGTTGAACGTAGCTCGAACTGAATCCGTGTATTTGGGTGTGAAAGAGGACCATGCCTAGCATAAACATACCTATTCATATGCGTTGGAACATTTTTTCTGGTCACACAAATTGCAAAACAAAAGTTGCACCACTTTGCACTGCTTGCATTTGACACTTTTTCCATCAAGTGAAAACTGGACACCACAGGAAAACCACTCTGAGATAATAAAAATTGAGAGAGGTTATTGTAGAGGGGCCCAACATCATCTCATTGGCTCAGTTGAAGATTTTGTAAATGCCATGGTTTCTAAGTAATTCCCTGTCAAAGATTGCTACCCTTTTGCACTTTGGACCATTAAGGGATCGAGTCAGTTGAACATAGCTCAGAGCAATTCCACATGTTTGGGTGTGAAAGAGGACCATTCATAGTGTAAATGTACCATGTACTTAGAAGAAGATCAATAAAATTCATTGTTTCCTTGCATTTTTCTATATTTTTACCATAAATCTTATGTTTCCTTGAACTGTACGATTTTGTATAGGGTGATTGTGTTCTCTTACGGATGGAATTCGGTGGGCACCAAAATTAACTCCATTTTGGTTTTGGTTTGGTTGGATTTCAAGTGATTTTATGCATTTTAGAAGCCAATTACTGAAGGTCAGTCTGTATACCCTATTTTAAGGGTTTTGAGTGCATTAAAATGTCATATTAAGCCTTCCACCCACTATATGCTTTTGTAACTTGGTGGAAAGGATTAGTTAGGGTTATAAAACATGTGTGCAAAGTTTTTTGTTCAAGGGAAGCGAATAGATAGTTTTTAGGTGATGCCCTAAATGTCAAATGGTGCATTTTTTAGTGGAAAATGGTGGTTTAGTGCTAGGGTTTGAAGAAATATTTAGGGGCAGCAATATCTCTTAAAATTTTAAGCTTTTATAGACCTTTTTGAAAGTGTTTTAGGCTTTGGTTGGCTGTGGGAAGGTTTGGAGTATGGGTTTTCAATAAACCCTTGCCTAACTTGTGAAAGAAGAGGGTTTTGGGGTTTGTTATGTTGGAGGGCTTATCACGCCCTAAAAGTGGAGGAATTGGTGGTTTGGTAGACTAGTTAATGTTGTGCAATGGTGGTTTGGATGTGATAGGAATAATAAAGGGGGGTTTCTTTGTTAATTTGGCCTAATTATCCTTGTGGACAACGCAGTTTGCAAATTTAGGGGTTGTGAAGTTTGAAATGGAGATTTAACTCATTCCTCCTATTGTATTATTTGTGGCTCAGAGGAATGAGTCAGGAGATTCTAGATTATATTTTAGGGTTCTTATTTGGTGAAAGGGAATAAGCTTCATGGGGTTTGTGTTGTTGTCCCTATAGATTTTGATGGAAAAGGGCATGAAAAATGAGGTTTCATCATAGGGTTTGATAAAATATTGCATGTAGAGTTGGGTGATTGTATTTTGAGTTTGTGCATGTGATTTTAAAAAGGTTTGAGGTGGTGGAATGTTCTAGTAAGGTGTGGAACCATTACTTTCAATAAACCCTCCTCATACTAGCATCAAATAAGGGTTTTGTGGTTTGGCATGGTGGAGTGAGTTTCTCCTAAGACAAATTGCAGATTTGAGGATTTGGATACATGAGAATTGCTTCCCCAATAAGTTTAGGGAGTTTTTGAATGTTTAAAGGTATGTTCCTCTGCAAATTAGGCCTAGTTAGCCTAATTAGGACAACGAAGAAGGTCATTTTTGATGCACATGTTCCAAGACAATCACTATTGATTTTGAAGTATTTGTTGTAACTCAATATTGGGTATCTAGATCAGTCATTTGTTTCCGCAAATCTGAGTTAAAAGACTTAAAAATACTTTCAAAAGTTACCTAACTCCTTGCTTTGAAGAAAACTAATCAACAATCAAAGTATAAGGTGTTGTACAATCCACACAAGCTTGAAAGAAAAAAGAAAAAGTGTTGCAAATACATAAAACATCATCCTTTATTTACTATTTTCTTCAAGAATACAAGTTTTTCTCTTTTCCACACCTTTACAATGCTTTATATAGCTATTCTGGAATCAGTTATGAATGCTTCCCCTACATCTTCCTTCGACTAACTACCCTTTCTAACAAGAGGACTCTTCATATTCTATAATTTTGCAATTATGCAACTAATGCAAGTTTTTCATTTTTACACCAAATGACAAATTTTGTGCAATAACACTTCTCTAATCACCTAATGACCTATTTGAGACTTTGAATACATTACATATGACCTTCACATGACCTTTTTCACATTGTTTACATTTGAAAATTCAAATTTTGAAAATTTTCCTATTGAAGGCATTTAGAGAACAAGGTGCTCCTGCACCAAACATGAACTCCAAAATTTCAATATTTGAGTAAATATCATTACAAGTAAATCTCATTACAATGCCTTAGGTACTCCGTTCTCACAGATCTTTTATAATGTCACTTATACATTCAAGATTCTCTTTAAATGTCTACATCATAGGTGCTCATTATGAGGTTAACTTCAATTGAGTAACTTGAGATTCCCTCGCTAAGCCTCACACGCTCTTTTATAATGACTTCAAATAAAAATTGAGATTTGTCAAGATCATCAAAATAAGGATGTTGCATTATTTTTTTGGCTAAGATTCTCTTTGATGGCTCATAAATCGACATTTTCTACAATGAGAGACCAATCAATTTTTAGTAGTTTACTTACAAATACGCAAAGTAAAAGAAGAAAAAAAAAGAGCATCCAAAATGGAAATGAAATGAAAATAGATGGAAGGAACTTATAGATAGGCATGCCAGTCTCTCAACTTAGTCAATCTTGGTGATACATCTTCACTAGGAGTTCCAAGATACCTATTTCACACAACACCTCTCATGAATAGAATAACATGAAATTCAAGATGCTCTTATAATGTCTACATCATAGCTGCTCATGATAAGGTTAAATTCAAATGAATAACTTGAAATTCCCTCACCGAGCTTTGCACACACTTTTGTAATGGCTTAAGATCATAATTGAGATTTGTCAAGATCATCAAAATAAGGATGTTGCATTGCTTCTCTAGCTGAGATTCTCTTGGATGGCTCATAAATCTACATTTTCTACAAGGGGACACAATTAATTTTTAGTAGGTTACTTACAAATAGGAAAAGTAAAAGAAAATGATAGCATTGGCATCAAACAAATTATTGTGCATACAAGTATAAATTAATAAGAACTGATGTGCATACTTACAAATTAATCCAACGAACCATCCGGGTCTACTCTACTATTTATTGTGTCAAGTATTGCCTCATGGTCAGACTCACGTACCTTCCACAAGACCTTGTTCAAAGGTCTACCCCCATATTTGGTCAAACAAACATTGGATTCCATGACAAGGTTTGAGTAATGAAGAATCTTATGATGCATGTCAAAGTTCTGAAACAACCAATGTTTAACACTCTTATGTGGGTACCTTCTAAGCCACATTCTCGTAACAACAACTGAGCCTGTAGGGTATTCAATGTTTTTTCCATCTATAACTAGGGCCTCCAATTTCTTTTTTGACTCAACACAATGACACAAGTAATAGTTTGTTCCCTCTTCGTTGTCATCATCTGCAATAACTGCATAAACATGCCCTGCATTGATATGTGTAGCAAATGTCTTGAAATTAGTCAACATGACGAATACACTACAAAGTAAGATAACAATATGGAATTTCAAAAACTAAACAAGTAGATATATTACCTGGTTGAACTAGATCTGATATGTGGTCAAAATCGACCGATGATTCCATCTGTGTTAGTTCCAATGTCGTCAGAGGGTGATATGTGTGAAGTGGGCTAAGATAACTTGTCAACCATTTGTCAACCCACTCCCCTGATTCATTATCATTTCATGATTGCATTGTACATGAAGAACAAAAGCATGTCATCTTTTGTGTATCGATACTCCATGAACCTACATTTGAGCTAAGGAAAGAGTGTAGCTCACTCAATCTTGTTAGTGTACAAAAATCCTCATATGGTGCATGTTAGTATCATCCATCAACCAAAAAATCTATGAACTGAAAACGTACCTTCATTACCTAGACCCATCAAAGTAGAAGACTACTCAACGATTGATATTGCATCTGTCAACTTTTCACTACCTTTATACTTTAACTCTTCTCGTGCTAATGATCTTTTCACGCATGCTTTTGCACCATCATGCTCCCCCTTTCCATGCCTGGCCTCACAAAATTTCCACATATGTTGTACACCTGTAATGACATGCATCCTGCTCAACCAGTAGAACATGCATGAGTTCTTGAGTTGTGTTGCACAGTTATCAGACCATATTATATGCCAACCATATGATATGCCCCTTCAAGCCAAATCACTGTAGAACATCTAGAAGCAACCTTGCACGAACTCTAGAGAATGTGTGTGATCATCACTAATATAAAAGTGATACTCCCTCAATACCTTCCTTTGGTCCTCTATACTATTAGCTACATAAATGAATTCTATACGCACAAATATCGAAACCTATGTGGAGTTGTAATACTGTGACTGCACCTCATGTTGTGGTTGTAGAGTGTAGTTCTCTGCAAAGTTAACCACTGATACTATGCTGCCAACTAGAAAGGTGTCCTTGCATAGCTTGAATTGCGTGTCCAACCATCAGGCTCTATGGGTATGCCTTGCATACTCATACACTATATTGTCACGAAACATGGACATAAACTAATACACTGGAATCTTCTAAATAACCAAATCACATCTTTTTGTTTGATACCCATCTTTTATAGCGTATGCCATTGTTTTATACTTCCTGAACTCTACTAGTTTCTATCCCACCTCATTTGTGCTTTCCATATGTTGACATACTGACATATGCTACAAGCCACCACAACGCTCACATGCACCATCCAAGAATGTTGTCATGTAGAATATTTGGCCATCCTCTATTTCACATAATTTTTTTGATAAGAACAGTCATGAAGATTTTGGTGGGGCTTCTATGCTACAATCTTGCAAAACATCGTTAGTATGCAAATCACAACATATAGAATGATAAAAATCATAATGGTTAGATAATTTAATATGTAGTCTACAACAACAAGTAGTGTGTGTGATTTATCTTGACATAAAAAGGTTTAAGCATTTCCAAAAATCTTTAAAAAATACTAATTTGAGGATAATCCTTTTGAAATTTATGAAAAAATTGGGTTTGAGTCATATCCAAAAAATGCTTTGGATGTGGCTCATGGTTTTGACTATCGATTCTCCTTCTTATCACATCCCTTTGATTTGGAGATGGCCTTGTGTTATTCTTCCAATACTCTTCAATTAGTGTTCTCAATGCTTCGACAACTTTTAATCTTTTTGTGGCAGTCTCCCCGAGAATTCCAATAATTCATTTGAATCGGTGCCCTCGATTCTTTGCCGCCTTTGAACGAATTTTGATAAAGTTTTTCTACTAATTCTCATTTGTTCACTCGTCTTTCTAATGAGAAAAGCTCTCTTTGTTTGACTGCTTACCAAAGTCAATGTAATGACACGTCGATTGACATTACTATCCTTTGAGCGTGAGGTCTTACCCACACTCTCATATGCATCCATTAGATTCTTCACAATAGTGTTTTCACTCGATGCATTTGATGTTCTCAACCCAAGAGTCTTCATGATGTTTCTATACTTTATACCTTGCATCATTTCAACAAATAGTTGACATCTTGTGGTCTCATTTAGCCTTTCAAAGAAGAATTTCCAAATCTTATCAGCATATCTTCTACAAGTGTGTGCTGGAATCTTACCTTCCATGTGCTACAAAATATCCTCATCAATATTAATCAAATACTTTGAATTTCTACACAAAATTCTAGGTGGTGTTCTCCTAGGTATGTAAATCTCAATATTAGGAATTTCATCAATATTTAATTGAGGTGGGCTAGATTGCATGCCTTTGATCGAGGGTGGAGTAGAAGGAATACCTTGAGGTTCACGTGGGGATGATGGTATACCTTCTTCATCAAATCCAAGTGATGATGTACTCTCAACTTGAGATTCGCTAGATGGTGTCCAACCATATTCACTTGCGATAGATGGTGTCCCTCCATATTCACTTGTGGTAGATGGTGTCCCTCCATATTCGCTTGTGCTTAATGGTGTACCTTCGTATTCACTTGCCATAGAGGGTGTGTCTCCAACTATGGTATCCGAATTTGTCTTACCACAATGTTTTCGCATTCATGCCCTTTGTGTTGTCAAATCTTGTTCTCTTTTTCACGGTTGAGGTTCCTCTTCAATTGGCTTATTTTCGTCAATAGTACCCAATTTCTTCTTTTCACAATATGTTGCCACCCGTTCTCTCTCCTTTGCTTTAAAGGTTTCATACTCTTCATTTTTTAGTTTATTCCTTCTCCATTTCTTTGGCATGGCGGATAATTTTTCCTATAGCATGGTAATGAGACGAATATTAGTTCCTAAAATATTTATCCATTCAAATAAATAAAATCTGTCATTCAAGGCTTCATAAAAAATACTTACAATCATCCTATACAAGACTATTTCTAGCATATACAAAGGTGGTACAGGGGCATGCCATGATTACAAGATAGGCAGAATTACATTATTTTCCTTGTGTAAATGGGGTGTTAAAGAAGGGTTTTGATGAAATGTTGAAGGAACCTTCCATGCGATGGTTGTTTGAGTTTGTGCAGGGTATTTTTGAAGTGTTGGTATTGGTGAGGTCTGGTAAGCTCGGTTGTCAAGAATTTCAATAAACCCTAGGTTATTTGCATGAAATTTGAGGGTTTGATGGTACATCATTTTAGAGGTCAAGGCTCTAAGGAATAATGGTGGAATTTTTTGCTTTGTAACACAATTAGTGACTGTTAGTTGAGATTTGGTGAAAACAAAGTGTTTTGGAGGTACCTCCTTTGTAAAAGAGGGCTATTTGGTGGCCTGAAAGGTAGGGCAACCTATTGGTTTTCAATATTGTTGCAAAGAAACCTCTTGAAACCTTTTTGTATGTTGTGTTAGGAGTTGAAGTGTGTCTTAGATGATGTTTTTTAGGTCTTTGTATGGCCTTCCCTAAAAGATATTGAGAAAAAGTAGTATTAGAGGGCTACAAGCCTTTAGGTGTGTGTTTGGGATAAGTTGAGTGTATAGTGTTTAAGGGGCTGGTTTCTTGTTTCAGTCTAATCATTTTGAGTTGGTTGGGGTTTTCACCACCTAGGTTGCTATCATGCTGCCCCTACCTTCTCAACCCTACCCTATTGGAAAGCTAGTGGAGCGTTGGCAAGCTAGCTCACTCACTAGCTTGCCAATGCGGTAGGGTTGAGAAGGTAGGGGCAACATATGCCTCATAGAAATGGGGTGACATGGTGATGTATGCAATATATGCCTCATATAAATGGGGTGCCATGGTGATGTATATCACTGTGAAACCCCATTTCTATGAGGCGCATGCTTCCCCTACCTTCTCAACCCTATCGCATTGGCAAGCTAGTGGAGCATTGGCAAGCTAGCTCACTCACTAGCTTGCCAATGTGGTAGGGTTGAGAAGGTAGGGGCAACGTATGCCTCATAGAAATGGGGTGCCATGGTGACGTATATCAACGTATGCCTCATAGAAATGGGGTGCAGGGTGATGTATGCCTCATAGAAATGGGGTACCATGGTGATGTATATCAGTGTATGCCTCATAGAAATGGGGTGCCACGGTGATTTATATCACCATGGCACACCATTTCTATGAGGCATATGTACCTTCTCAACCCTACCACATTGGCAAGCTAGTGGAGCATTGGCAAGCTAGCTCACTCACTAGCTTGCCAATGTGGTAGGGTTGAGAAGGTAGGGGCAGCGTATGCCTCATAGAAATGGGGTGACACGATGATGTATATCACTGTGAGACCCCATTTCTATGAGGCATACACTACCCCTACCATCTCAACCATTTATGAGACCGGCCTGAAGACACAGTTTTAAGGTTTGAAAGTCATTTAAAATGGTGTATTGACCCATTCATCTCATTGTGGCCACTCTAACTTGAGGAATGGGTCTGCAACATCACTAGAAATGTGTGGGAATGTTGAGTAAGTACAAGGGAGGTCAAGAGTTGAGTTGGGCAGGAAGCCTTAGAGTGAAATTTGGTGTTTTCCATGTGAATTTAAGAGGTTTTGACATGCTAAAGTGAGTATTGTGTTAGGGTAGCATTTTTTCTTGTTGAATTGAGTTTGTGTAGGCAATTTTAGACCTATGTGAGGTGGTGGAATGTTTTGATAAGGTTGGGAAGTGTGTTTTCCAATAAGCCCTAGGTTATTTGGCTTAAAAAGAGGGTTTTTGGTTTTGGCATCTTGGTGGATGAATTTATGAGAACTAATTATGAATTATTTGGTTTGAATACATATAAATTGTTTCTCACATGTTTTTGGAGTTTTTGGTCAAGTTTCAAGATAAGTTTCTTTGTTAAAGTGTCCTAATTTGAGGCCTAGTTGGCATAGAAAGCCTGATTTGAGAAAGTTGTTACAAAGTAACCAATAGTGGTTTGTTGGCATGTGATTGTGTACCTTGAAGGGTCCTTGAAATGGTTCAAGTCTTGTTCTGAAAGAATCTTATCGATAATAAATACCCGATTGAATGAGTTGGCAATGCTACGAGGAAGAGTGTTGATTTGGTGAAAAGCAAAGAGTTTTGAGAATTGTGACTTGTGAATTGTTGTTTTTGGTTGATTTTTTGTGTTCAGTTGTGTTGCAAGGCCTCCCCTGGTTGCATCACAATTCAAATTATTTTTCAATGCTTCCATTTTGAGCCATGATTGCAAGATAGGTTGCACCTTTCCCCATGTTGCTAACTTATCCTTGAATAAAGAGTCTTGTAACAGTGGAGAAAATGGTTAGAATCCCTTGTAGGTAGACTAATCAAGGAAACATTTAAAATATATAACAACTAAAAGTGATGAGGTAGGTTTAGTGATGAGGTAAATTTAGAAATAAAGATGAAAACCAATATAGTTTCTAAGATCTATCAATGTGGGAGGAGTATATTCCATTTTTTTAGAGACATGTATGGAAAATTTGGTAGCATAGACAAAGAAATGAGCTACTTGGTTTAACTGTTTGACAAAATAACTCAATGAAAGCTTTAGAGAGTGGCATGCACATCCATAATAAAGGATTGAGAAATGATGTTTTTGATAAGATAAGAAACATTCGTACCCTTTACACAAAGGAGCCACAAGGGCCAAATAGAAAAAGTAAGGTTTTGAAAGGACCAAGAACCTTTACAAAGCTAAAGCAATGACATGACTAAAAGAGACAAAACATCACCAGTGGAAGAACCGCAGAAACACAACAAAGGTCAATCAACACCTGGTCACCAATAACCAAGAGTGACATAACACACATGACCAACAAACACCCAAATTCAACAACTAACAATATGAGCCAAGAGACCACCCTCAGCACAACAATCTCTAGAGATTTCCAGAACCAACCAGGCCACAAACCACCTACAGCAGTAGAATTGCAAAAAACCTTCCGCTTAGTATAGACAAGCCTGAGCCTTCTAGAATCCCTCTAAAATACTAAAGGCCCAAAAATGCCACCAGGAGAAGTCATACAATGAACCACCAATAGCAATAGGACTGCATTAGATCTCATGCACAAATTAGGAAAAACTAAGCTCGCTAGATATCCACCATAGGGGTAAAAAACCCAAGTAACAACAGATAAATGTTTTTCAAACTGCACCATCCAATCGAACACCAACCCCAAGACCACCTCCAAAGGAAAGGGTTCCCCTCTATAGGAGAGGAAGAAGTGGGGGTGAAGACTACCAAAGAACCCTCCCTCCAAAGCAAACAAATTCCACCTCGATAGGAACCAATTGAAATGATCACTTCCCACCATTTCTACAACCACCAACTTTGCCTCTATAGGAGCAATATTCACCTCAATAGAATACAGTGATAGTAAAACATGGTAGCAAGCAAGAACTATAATAGAAAAGGCCAACACCTCCTTGTGTGGAACCCAGAAGGAAAAAATCAAAAGGAGGGACAACACTAGCCTCCCAAAAACCAAAATCGACCTAAGTCACCGAATAACCAACAACTCCTTCCTTGGATCAAGCATCGACCACCACAAGGGGCCACCAACCAACCAAGAACCCAACACCATCCACCTAAGAATGGAATTCATCATAGAAATAGCCACCAGCCAAGCACAAGCCTTGGCCCTGAACCAGTCCACACACTTGCACCAACTAACCAATAAGAAAATAAGGGAAACCTTCAATAGAAAAACCCATAAAAGATGGGCTTTCATGAAATAACTCATCCAAGGTTCAAAATGAACCAAGCCCAAGCTAAGCACCATACACTACACCAACCTAGAGCAGAAAAATAGTAGAACCAACACTTTGTAGGAGAAAACCCTATAGCTAACCAAGACATGAAAGGCCATAGAAACCTCCAAAATCTGAAACAAAGAAGTAACCACCAAGGAGCAACACTTCCCATATCCAACCAAAACCCACCAAATGGGCTCAACACCATAGAGCACAGTAGTAGAGGAACTAATCCCTAGCACCCTACAAACAACCCAATACATCCAACGAACCCCCCAAGATTCGGTGTCAAAGAAATGAAGCAGAAAGGCAGGGTGGGAAGAAGCACCCAAAAAAAACACAATAGGAGTAGCTAACCCCAGGCCAACAAACCCCAGGCTCATACCATAAAAGGATAGCAAGGACATGTCCAAAACATTCCC
>VDFB02047922.1:273850-293239 GCA_007258455.2 Sequoia sempervirens
CATTTAACATAAATCAAGACATAACGTGAGTGCTTTATAACACACTCGCATTATGTCTTGCTAGACATGCTCCCCACAAATGAAAAAAACCATGTCAAAACTAAGATATAACGCGAGTGCATTATAACGTGCATGTGTTATATCTTGCTTTGGGAATCCCCAAGCCTTGGGATTGGTATTTTACTTGGAATACCAACCCAAAGGCTTGGAGGGCATTCATAATGACTAGAGACATTTTGCAAATTCTACAATATTTCACATAATGGGTTTGTGCTCACCCTTCGAGTTACCCGCGTGGTTCAATATCAAACAAATCAAACATATAGGTAATGTTAGGTTCTCTCTTAGCTATCCAACAATCTTGATTTTTTACTTTAGAACAATGTTAAGCCTTTCATCCATAATTTCTTTTGTTTTGTATGTGTCTCTTTTTTGGAAACTTGAGTGTTTGGTGTTTTTTTTGTTATAAATTAACCATTTATCAAAATTTCAAATAAATTTCATTTTTAGAAACTAGACTCAATTCTATATATTTTTATTTTTTTTAAAATTCAACTAGTTTCCAAAATTTGTAGGGGTAGCACGACCAATTTTTTTTTATTTAGGAAGTGTCCACTTCGAAAATTAGTAAAAAATAAAATATTCATTAAAAAATTATCAGAAAAATAATGCATCAACTGCATACTGTTAGCTAACTTTTGACTAGTGATTTTAAAAATACTAAGTTTTTTTTCACCATACAAGGGTCGTACAAGAGTTGCTATGTTATGTTTTTCTGACAAAAACAACACCAATTTGTGTGCATCCCTCATTTGAATCCCTTAATCTCAACCATTTTCAAAATAAATTAGTAGTTGAGAAAGTAGACTCAGAGCACTTGAATCCTTCTTTTTGTTCCATCTCAAAATTTTGAGGGTAACTATCCTCAATTTCACGTCCAAGGTCAGTATTTCTTAATTTCAAAAAAAAGTGGTCACTTAAACCCCCTTTTTGGGAACCATCTTGGTGCACTTACCCCTAAACACTCTATAAAAACCATATGAGTGATGCAACCATCAAACAAAAACATTACAACTCAATTCAACATTCATACCATTAAAACATTCAAGCTTAATACCATGTACTAGATCCTTCATATAAAAGGTATAAAATCATCATGAATAAGAATCACTATCTTTCAACCATGATACATAAACAAGAACATTATGTACACCATAGGGGTTTGGTGCAACCTTAAAAAAAATCCTTACAACTCAACAAGATACATGTTCATTAGATTGTTCATGTGAAATATATACAATAATCATGATCAACAAATAATACATCACTCAACCATGATGCATGAACAAACACTATATATGCACACCATATGAGTGTGATACAACCATTAAACAAACAAAATACAAATCCATGACATGCATGTTATTTGACCTTCCACATGCAATTTGTATTATCATAATGCACATCAATGAATGTTGCTAACCATAATGAATGAATAATCAAACTAGGCATACCATATGGGCTTGATGCACACTTTGCACAAAAGAAATAACTCATATGATATTGTCATATATGTCAATCAACCTTGATCCACACCAAACATGCTATGTGAGTTTGATACAATCTTCAAATAAGAATATATAAATGTAATACAAATGTAATGCAACCTTTCAAAAAAAACCAACATAGAACAAAATGATATATATATCATCAATTTCTTCATGCAAATTTCATATAGTCACATAGAAGCATCAATGTCACTCAACCATAATGAATGAACAAGCAACTTTCAAAAAACTTCCATACATAATAATTTGTAACCATCAACTCAAATCCATACAATTTAGTGGCATATATGTTATTAGAACTTTCACTCGAAAAATCATAATCAACATGCATGAATAAACACACTAAGCATGCCATAATGAACACTACTTATGATGTATGCTTAACACAAAATCTAAAATTGGTAGGATGTTTTCATATATGTTCCATTCAACCTAGTGCAATTGTTGTACTCAATTTGAATAATCAAAGACAAGAGTCAATGTCATTCAATTATGATGCATAAACAAATGCATTAGACATGGCATAAAAGTGATGTATAATGGAAATATAATCTACACCATTTAACCCTAATGCATAAGTGCACTTGAAACTCAATGGAATGCATGTGATTAGACAAAACCGACATGCCATTAGACCAAATTGACTCATCATGAAACTCAATGGTATACATGCCATTAGAAAAAACCGACATGCATACAGTGTAAAGTTGCAAGGTGGTGTAACTTTTGTTTTGTTCATCATGCAAACAAACTGACAGTTCCAACACGTCTAGATAGGTGGGTTTATGCTAGGAAAGATCATATTTCGCACCCAAACATGTTGAAATAAGTTGAGCTACATTGTATTAGTGAATTCTCTTAAGAGACCAAAGTGAAAAAAGTAAACAAACTTTTATGACCTATTACTCAAAAACCATGAAACTTACAAACATTTTATCTTAGACTACCAAATCACCTAGGGCCCCTCTACAATAATAATAAAGTTTTCAGTTGATGGAAAAAATGTCAGATGCATGAAGTGTAAAGTTGCAAGGTGGTGTAACTTTCATTTTGTTCATTGTGCAACCAAACCAACAGTTCGAACACATTTGGATGGGTGGGTTTATACTAGGAAAGGTCCTATTTTGCACCCAAACACACTGAAATAGTCCAAGCTACATTATATTGACAAAGTCTCTTAAGAGACCAAATTGCAAAAAGGAAACAAACTTTAACAACCTATTACTAAAAAATCATGGAACTTACAAACATTTTGTTTGAGGCTACGAGATCACCTAGAGCCCCTATAAAATAACCTCTCTCAGTTTTTGATATCTCTAAGGCATTTTCTCGTAGTGTCAAGTTTTTAGTTGATGGAAAAAACGTCAAATGCATGCAGTGTAAAGTTACAAGGTGGTGTAAATTTTGCTATGTTCATCGTGCGACCAAATTGACAATTCCTATATGTCCAAATGGGTGGGTTTATGCTAGGAAAGGTTTTATTTCACACCTAAGCATGCTGAAATAGTCTGAGATACATTGTATCGGTGAAGTATCTTAAGAGACCAAAGTGCAAAAAGGAAGAAAAATTTGACAACCTATTGCTCATAAACTATGAAACTTACAAAAATTTTGTCTAAGGCTATGGGATCACCTAGGGCCCCTCTACAACCTCTCATTTTTTGATATCTCTAAGACGTTTTCCATGGTGTTAAGTTTTCAATTGATGGAAAAAGAATCAGATGCATGCAATGTAAAGTTGTAAGGTTGTGTAACTTTCATTATATTCATTATGTGAACAAATCAACAATTCTAACATGTCGAACTAGTCTGAGCTACATTGTACCGACGAAGTCTATTAAGAGACCAAAGTGAAAAAAGGAAACAAACTTTGATGAGTTATTACTCAAAAACCGTGGCACTTACAAAACATTCCATTTGAGGCCACTGGATCACCTAGGGCCCCTCTATAATAACCTCTCTCATTTTTGACATCTTTAATGCATTTTCCCGTGGTGTTGAGTTTTCAGTTGATGGAAAAAGCATTAGATGCATGCAATGTAAAGTTGCAAGGTGGTGTAACTTTCGTTATGTTTTTCATGTGACCAAACCAATAGTTCCAACATGTCTGGATGGGTGAGTTTATGCTAGGGAAGGTTCTTCTTCACACCCAAACACACCGAAATAGTTCGAGCTACATTGTACAAGCAAAGTCTCTTAAGAGACCAAAGTGCAAAACAACATCAAACTTTGACGAGCTATTACTCGAAAACCATGGCACTTACAAAAATTTCGCTTGAGGATACATGATTACCTAGGGCCTCTCTACAATAACCTCTCTCCATTTTTTGAGATCTCTAATGTGTTTTCCCATGGTATCAAGTTTTCAATTGATGGAAAAAGTGTCAGATGCATGCAATGTAAAGTTGCAAGGTGGTGTAACTTTTTTTCTGTTCATTGTGCGACCAAACCAATAGTTCCAACATGTCTAGAGTGGTGGGTTTGTGCTAGAAAAGGTCTTGTTTCATACCCAAACATGCAAAAATAGTCTAAGCTACATTGTACTAGAAAAATATCTTAAGAGACCAAAGTGTAAAAAGCCAAAAAAATTCGATGAACTATTACTCGAAAACCGTGGCACTTATAAACATTTTGTCTAAGGCTAGGGGATCACCTAGGGCCCCTCGACAATAAACTCTCTTGGTTTTTGAGATCTCTAATGTGTTTTCTCATGGTGTCAAGTTTTTAAATGATGGAAAAAGTGTCAAATGCATGTAGTGTAAAGTTGCAAGGTTTTGTTAAATTTTATTTGGTTCATCATGCAATCAATCCGACAGTTTGAACACATTCAAATGGGTAGATTTACACTAAGAATCAGTGAATAAGTGAAGCATGTACTCAAATACATGTAAATAAGTGAAGCATGTACTCAAATTAACATAAGTCATGAAGTACACACATGTATACAAAGTTTACACATAAAAACACATAAGTTGCAAAGTATGCTCATGTTAAAAAAGTTTAGGATAAAACTATATAATTTGATAGTAGTGGTTGAAAATAAAATTTACATTAATCAAAAATTTGTAAGACAATACAATGATATATGTTGATAAAAGTATATAGTAAATCTAATAAATTCATATAGTCTTATTACAAAAGAGCCATATCGACATAAAATGTCACATATATCGATAGTACAAAACATATGTTGAAAAATGCCACATAGTCAAACAACAAACGACCCTAATACATAGTAATTCTCTCTTCACTCATCTAGAGATGCAACTGATTCAATAATAAGTGTAGACGTTAATATATACAAATTGAATTGTGGAATGACATATAACAAAATAATCACTTACTGCAAACAAATAATTATCACGCTCTTCCACAATAGTAGCACACTGATGAGTTGGAGTGACAAGCACCTGTAGCAACCATCAAGATAGAAATTAAACTACATACAAGTATCCTGATGAATTTCAATAATAGACCATAGAAGAGAAAATATAATGTCAAACTTAATTACTAATCTATTGCATACCTCTACCAAAGGATCAAAAATGGCTATTGTTGCAGCAACTCCATGGTCCATAGTGCCATGAACATCGTAATATAATTAGAATAACAAATCTATATTATTCTAAACAACCTAAATAATGAACCTGACCATATCAAGGAATTTAATTATTATGAACATTAATCAAAATAAGATGAACACTATTATACCTGACCCATACAACAAACGATCCACTAGTCAAGTGTGCCTAAAGAGTCATCTCTTACCTTCAAAGTATCGAGTAATGCTTCATGATCAACACTACTAATTGTCCATTGTTCATTTATTCTTGGTTTAGCATGATGTCTCAATAACTTAACATTTGTTGCTATAACAAGGTGTGAATACATGAGAATGGTTTTTGTTTCTCATAGTCTTCAATTGTAGGTATTCCATTCTTTTTAATCATATATGTTTGCAACCAAGTTCTGGCAACAACAACTGAACTTGTAGGATACATGAACCCATCATCATTTTTAATCAATTTTTTTAGCTTCTTCTTTCCTTGTACACATTGTGCCAACCAATAGTTTGATCCCTCTTCATTCCCCTATGGTGCTACAACTGCATAGACATGTCTTGGTTGTACAAGATCTAGAAGATGGTCGTAATCAAGTGAACTTTCCATTTCATCTTCTAAAGAGGATTGTGCTATAGATAAAGGGGTTATGTACTGTGGAATCCATGTATCTACCCACTCACTTAACTTGCATTGATCCCAATCACACTGAATACAATTTTGACAAAAATAAGTCAACTCTCGTATCCATATGGTCCATGCACCCACATTTGAGCTTCAAAATGAATACATATTTGAATATTCTCTATTTGTTTGACATTCCAATTTGTCTCCCATTGTGCCCTCCTCAACCAACCAAAAAAATCCACACACTTGTGAATCAAGTGTCTATCCTCATGATAATGCATAAGTACAATCAACAATAGAATGTGCATCATTGAATGTTGCACCATCTCTAATCTTCACTGTTCCTTAACCAGAGCTCTCTTCACACATGTACCTATGTCATCATGCTCGCCTTTTCCATGCCTAGCTTAAAAAAAATCCAAATATGTGGTACACCCCTCTCTACATACATCCTTCTCAACCAATAAAATATACAAACATTCTTGAATTGCCATGTGTAGTTATCTGACCAAATGAGATGTCGACCCATTGCAATACCTTTTTCCTGCAAGAACTCAAAAAAGTTTTCAAATAAATGTTGCATAAACTCAAATGAATGAGATCTATCATTAGTCATGTAAAAACGGTACTCCCTGATTATCTTCATGTCCTCTTCTATACTATTAGGGGCATGTCTATATTTTATGTGGACAAAAATAGCAATTTGAATAGAATTGTAATAATGTGATTATACTTCATTTTGTGGTTGCAATGTGTAATTTTCAACAAAATCAACCACAGATATAATAGTTCCAATCGGGAAAGAATCCTTACACATCTTGAATTGTCGATTCAACCACTAGGACCTATGGCTATGCCTTGCATACTTGAAGAAAATATTTTTCTTAAAATCAAAAACAAAATCAATAGTACTTATCTCTCTTGTAACCAACTCGCATCTAAAACCTTCACCTTCATTATTTAATGTGTATTTTACTGTCTTAAGCCTTTTTTTTCTCAACAATCTTGTTAGCAAAATCATGTTCGTTGCCCTCATGAAAACATGTTACAAACTCCGATAAACCACCACATTGAAAACACGTTTCATTTAAACAACCATTTCTATAAAATAAGCAACCATTACCTCTAATGCATAAAAATGAATCTAACAAGATGAGTTGGAAAGTTGCATGCATGACACTCCAACATTTTGTTAGTATGCATAGTAAAACAAATATAGCATAATAATTCATGATACATTGAAAAATCAACGCGGTATTTACAACATGTATTATGAATATTAATAGGTACACAATAAAATGGTTTGCAAGACTCAAAATCCCATTGTGAGATTTGAAAATTTGGATATGCTTCACAAAATTGTTTGACTACATTCCAAGAAATGTTTAGGATGTGATGTGCAATCTTGATTACCAATTCTTAACTTTAAAACATCATTTATATTCGGTGATACTCTAGAGTGAGAGTGTCAAAATTGTTCAATTTGCATCTTTACATTATCGGTTAGCTTCTTATCAACATGTGGAAGCCTCCCACTAAAATTCCACGTAATATTTTAAAGAGGACTATCGAGTCTTCCTCTTCTTGAGAGTGCTCTATTCAATGTTTTACGATTTAAATTTAAATCAATACAAGTTTGTCTCATTAAACAAGCCTTTCTCAAATGATGGCTTTCAAGTGAGGTTGTGATCACTCTACGAGCAAATCTTTTATCTTTTTCCTTACTAGTCTTTCCAATAGAAGTTAGAGCATTAAAAAGATTTTTTACATTAATTATATTTTTTTTAGAATTTTTGGTGACACTTATCTTCAATTTTCTTAAAAATGGTCTCATTTTGTAAGACTTTAGCAATTGCACAAAAATTCGACATTGTTCAATTAATGTCTTATCGAAAAAGTATTGATCAAACATATTGGTAGCCCACAACCAAACCGTTCGTGATGAACTTTTTCCATCATGATTATCTATTAAAAGTAACCATTTAATGGTTCTCATGTAATTAGGCGATACATAAGGTTCATTTTCAATGGTATTAACATTATAATTTTCAATATTTTCAATAACAATTCGAACATTTTCATTTTCAATTTCAACAATTTTATTTTCAATGTTGTTAACATTTTCATTTTCAATATTTTCAATTTCAATTTCAATATTTTCATTTTCAATTTCAGCTTGAGTATTTACTATACCTTGTCTTCTTTTCCTATGACATTCTCTATCTTTTGCTCTATATGCTTCAATTTGATCTATTGTTAGTTTTCTCTTTCCTTTTCTCTTACGACGACTACTACTCCCCATTGCACAAACAAAAAAGAGCACACAAATGATTGTAAAGGTTAAAAATGTGTAAAAGATTCTTCCAAAAGCTGAAATTTGTTTGATAGAGACACAAATCATAGGATTTTAGCGACAAAAAGAATGTGGGGACCGTTGGAATGCTCAAAATGGTCCCCTTTTTGTTTTTTATATAATTCAAAATGGATATCCGTTGTGTTTTTCATAATTCAAAAGCTATAAAAACAAAACGAATATCTGTTTATAACAAATATCCATTTCCTTTAGTTTAAAAAAAACTAAAGTTCATAAAATGTTTTATGAATTATTAATAGCATAATATGTATTATGATATATTATGTTATATGATATATTTTATATTATATTAAATATATTATATATTATGATATATATTTATTATAAATTAACATATTAAATTAATATATTATATATTAATATGTATGCATAGGGGAAGCTATAAATCTTATACAATAAATAACGAATATTCATTTATAATGGATATCTATTACAAACGGATATATGTTTTCTTTAGATTTTTATAAAGAAAATAATATATTAAACTAATATTATATATAGTATACTTAATGTATACTATATATATTATATAATATATTTAATACATAACATATATTATATAATATATATTTTATACTATATAACTTGATAACTCTCTCTCTCTCTCTCTCCCTCTCTCTCTCACTGTCTCCCTCTCAAGTCTAACTCTCCCCCCCTCTCTCTCTCCCAATACTTTAATCAAACTTTACACGACACCCATCTTTACATAAATCACATGAGAGATAGTAGGGCATATCAATGGCAATACAAAATTTTTACAATATTTGAATCAACGAGAGGATATATCGCATAGCACCATCGTCATTACATGGTTTGGGCCTATTTTGCATGGACGGCATAGAGGTCTGTTACGAAAAAGTTATTGAATTGATGAAGTATGTTGGACCAATGTATACTATATATATTATATAATATATTTAATACATAACATATATTATATAATATATATTTTATACTATATAACTTGATAACTCTCTCTCTCTCTCCCTCTCTCTCTCATTGTCTCCCTCTCAAGTCTAACTCTCCCCCCCTCTCTCTCTCCCAATACCTCTCTCTCTCTCTCAAGTCTCTCCCACTCTCTCTTTCTCTCAAGTCTCTCTCACTCTCCCTCTCCCTCTCCCTCTCCCTCTCCCCCTCTCAAGTCTCTCCCACTCCCTCTCTCTCTCTCTCAGGTATCTCCCACTTCCTATCTCTCTTAGGTCTTTCCCTCCCACCCTAACTAGATAAATCACTATCCCCCTCTCTCTCTTAGGTCTCTCTCTCTCTCTCTCCCCCTCTCCCTCTCAAGTCTCTCTCCCTTCCTCTATATCTCTCTCTCCCTCTCTCCCTCCCTCTATCCCTCCCACCGTCTCTTTCTTGGGTCTCTCACTCCCTCCATCCCTGGCACCCTACCTATACAACTCTCTCAATACCTCTCTCTCCCTCTCTCACAAGTCTCTTTCTTTGTCTCTTTCTCTTTCTCTCTCAGGTCTCTCTCACTCTCCATCTACCTCTTAGGCCTCTCTCTCTCTCTCTCTCTCTCAGGTCTCTCTCACTCTCCATCTACCTCTTAGGCCTCTCTCTCTCTCTCTCTCAGGTCTCTCTCTGTCTTAGCTCTCTCTCACTCTCCATCTCTCTCTCTCTCTCAAGTATATCTCTTTCTACCTCCCTCTATCCCTCCCGCCCTCTCTCTCTCTCTTTCTCTCTACCTCCCTCTCCCTATCAAGTCTCTCTCTATCTCCCTCTCTCTGTCTCCCTCTATCCCTCCCACCTTCTTTCTCTTGGGTCTCTCACTCTATCTATCCCTTCCACCCTACCTAGACAACTCTCTCTCAATTCCTCTCTCTCCCCCTTAGGCATGTCCCTCCCTCTATCCCTCCTACCCCCTCTCTCTCTTAGGTCTCTCCCTTGGACACCCTACCTAGATAACTCTCTCTTCTCTCTCTCTCTCTCTCTCTCTCTCTCTCTCTCTCTCTCTCTCTCTCTCTCTCTCTCTCTCTCTCTCTCGTATCTCTCACTCTATATCTCCCTCTCAGGTTTCTCTCTCTCACTCCCCATCTTCCTCTTAGTTCTTTCTCATTATTTATCCCTCTCTCTCCCTCTCAGGTCTCTCTCTCTCCCCCTATCCCTCTCTCTTAGGTCTCTCTCACTCTCCATCTCCCTCTCAAGTCTCTCTCTCTCTCTCTCTGTGAGACCCACCAGTGATACTTGATACTATGCTATTTTATTTTTTTGGATAGATAGTTTGATTTGCATTTTAACTATTAGACATAATGTTTTGATACAGATTTATGCTTTTATGATGCTATTCATGTTATGATGTTTTGGACATTAGACCTTGCCTTTGATTTCATATTACGGTGATGAGAACTTTAGACCTCATATTAGATATTTGGATGCTCAAGTAGAATTAATAAAATTTATGAATTTTGAATTATCGTTACTGTATGAACAAAAAAATAAATGAATAAATGTTATTAGGAGGATTTAATGGTGATGAATTTATGTGACTATTGTAACTATGAATTGATTTTCCAATGTGATTTAAATGGGATGGAAATTGTATGTTGTGAATATATATGTTTTAGTTGCTTTGAATATATGATTTTATTGGATATATTAATGTGTGAAATTGAGTGTGCAGGTACAAATTCCATAGCCAATGGAATTGGAGGTCTTCAAGGAACCCTATGTGATAAACCCTGTGAATGCCGACAATAGTCCATGGGGACTATAGTCTTATTGTGATGTAAAATTTGTAAAGTGGTTTGGGACTTGAATGTTATTTTATTATATAGTTTTATTTTAAGTGTTTAAATGTTTTAAGTGTTAAGTTGCATTTAATTTGTAAAATTTTAATTGGGGGTATTTGATTTTTTTTAATCTTCTTTATTGACTCAAAAGGGGTTAAAAAAAGGTTATTTTATGTTTTTTTTTGTTTTTTTAAACCCCTAGGGTGTTAACCCAAGGGTTAGGCACTTAGTTCAAGTTATATTCTAAACTAAAATCAAGATATGACCTCTCAAAAAGGCCTAGTTTTAAGGGTGACGAATTTCAATTTTGAATGGGTTGTAGATAGATGATTTTTAAGCAGATTTTCTTTTATCTTCAGTGTTTTAAAGCAAGAGTGGTTTTTTGGGGAAATAAATTTTTGGGAACTTCTATTTATCTCTTTCTTTTTTTGATTATTGGGGGGCATTGAATTTCTTTTAAAATAAAAAATAAAAAATTGGTATCCTTTGCTGGTTCTGGTTTTTGGAAGAATTTTTGGGGTGAAATAGAGTTTGAAGGAAAAGCTTGGGCGCTTCTACAATTTTCTTCCTGGAAAGCGTAAGAGGTTGGCTTCTATCATTTTGTATTTGTTCCTTGTTGAAATTGTTAATTTTTTTTGAAAACGCTGTGAGTATTCATTATTGTATTGTTATGTGTGTGTTTTTATTTGTGTTGGGTTGTATGGGGATGTCTCTCTCAGATTTTGAGAGCTACCCAAGTGTGGGATTGAGAGAGGATGATCCACCAATGGAGAAAATTCCAACCTTTGAGAAGGTGGAGATTTTGGGTATGAGTACCCACATTATTGAAGTATGGGGTTTTTGGGTATGAGTGCCCAGGATTATTTTGTGGAGTTGGATGGATGGAGAAGTGGAGAGAAGTTGTGATACTATACAAATCTTTATTTAAATATACACGTTTCCCCATTTGGTAGTGATATCTCCTAAGTCTCCCCCTATCTTGAATCTTTGAGAAGATTCAATGTGCATGTGAATCCCTGGGATTTTGGGTGTTATTGTTTTCATTTGTGTGTTTGATGTCGATGCATGTTTGAGAATGTGTGTAACCCGGTTCCTTTGATGGCCTCCAAGCTCGGGGGTGACTGGTTTTCCGGTCTAAGGTTGGGTGGTGAGCACCCCATTGGCTTTAGAAAAAATAAATTTATGTTATGTGTAGGTCTACAGATCTAAAGGAAGCTTACAGCTTTAAGGAGATGCAAGATCAAGACTATCGGTGTTCAGTTGTAGATGTTTTATATATGATCTCAGATTTATTGTTGCAAGGGAATAACCATTGAAAAGAGATACTTATTTTAATATTCTGGTTCATCCAAAATTTGTAATTGTTATTCTGTAAATTCATTCCTATAAGAAAACAAAAGTTACTTCTTTGTGATTCGGGAGGGAAAATTACCTTTTAGCTATAAAAAAAATAAATTGTTTTTCCCAACAGAAAAATGTTTATTATTTGTTTTGATTTTTAAAATTGAGTTAGTAGGCTTGAGCAAACGTTAGATCTCAGAAAAATGGACTGGTTGTGGAATATGTAGCTTCAATGAATTGGAAATGAAAATTAAATATAACAATAGTTTTATGGATTGATGTAGAATTTTATGTTTAATGCTCAAGTTAATCAATTGAGAAGGTGATACTCTGTATTTATTAGCTGGAAATTTTGGTTGTAAAAGAATTCTAGAAAATATATGGTATAATTTTCTCTGTCTTGAAATAAAATTTAACTAATGTCTTGGAATCTGCGTTCAATTGTTATCATTTTAGCTGTTAATAAGATCCTCTTCTTTTTAATACTCCTGTGTATAGCCTCCCCAGATCTGTGTCAGAATCTTAAGAATTAGTCACTCTTTATTGTTGCTCCTTCCATGAATTCTTATTTCCTGCACAACACAAAAGATTAGATTGAGATCTAAGAGTTTGTTTCACAGTAAAAAAAAATGATACATAAAAAAAAAAAATACTTAAATTTTAATTGTGCATGGAAAACAAAAAAATAAAATAAACAAGTAGAAATTCCTTTGGAAAACAAACTTTAACACAGACAGCCAATGCAACAGAAAAGGGAAATTAATGCCCTCACCTTACACTTAACACATACAAAAATAAACAATAACAATATTGTAAATTTATAAACCTACTTCTAAAAATATTATATAACAAACTCCATCGCCATGAATTTGATTTCACCTTTCTTCTATCCTGTCCCATAAAGAACATATCGAATTATTTCTTTGAAAGAAATAGGGTTACACTTAAGCTTATCGCACCACTTCTTATTAATATTTGACGCTTCTATTGGCCTCGAAATTTTATTTTATCAAATCATTTATGTCTCGTTACAGTGAGTCAAACTTAGGAGGCGGTGAAATCAAGAGGAAATAATTCATGCTTGCCTCGAATAGCTTTAGCTTTAGTGGTTCTTTATAACACGTTTTGTTTGGTTAATAAAGGAAAAAGCATTCCATGCAAAAAAAGCAAATGAAGTCTATAAAGAACTTAACCCAGCGAATTAAATATAGTGTAGTGGAAGTCTATTTTTAGAGCCCACGTATATCCCCTCATGAAGCCCTTCTTAAATAAATAGCTTCCTTAATATTCTCATAATAAAGAAACCACTTTTCCTTGAAAAGTTTAGTTTAAGGATAAATTAAATAAATTAGATTTTTCAAATATTACTTTTTAAAATAAATATATATTTTTATATATAGTAAAGATGGTTAATTAAATAAAAGGATATATATATGTGAGAATTATTTAAAATAATAATAATAATAATAAAATGTAAGAATTAGATTTAATATATATATATATATATATATATATATATATATAATTCGAATTTTAATATTAAAATGTATAATGAATAAAGTTAATTTTATTTTTATTTTTATTTATTTTTATATTTATTTTATTTTATTTTTTGTTTAGAAATTTTCTTACAATAATTTTTTCAACAAATATATGGTGATAATTAAAAGTATTGTAAGCAACGACGAGTTGTTATTGGTAGCGTTTATATGTTATTGATTACATAAAAAAAAATTGTTAGTTGTGTTTTGCTTTAGGTGTAAATTTAGGGCATTACACTCTCTCTCTCTCCCACTCCTCTCTCTCTCTCAACTCTCTCCCACTCCCTCTCTCTCTCCCTCTATCTCTCACACCCCCTCTCTCTATCTCACTATATATTATAATGTAATATATAAAATATACTTTTTAATAAATATATTATATAATATATTACATAATATTAATATAATATTTAATGTACATACTATATATAGTATAGAATATATAATATACTATATAAAATATATACATAGTATATAGTATATAATATAATAATATATAATATATTCTAGTATATTAGTATATATTAATATATTAAATATTATGTTACAAATGAATATCTGTTTTAAATAGATATCCATTTTTTTTTACAAAATCAGTAGGTTCAGGATTTGGTGTGGGATTGCCAAACCTGGAAATTGAACTAAAAAATCGTGTTTACAAAATTTTGTCAGTTTTCCAAAGTTCGCCCTTGTGGTTGACGACTTTTTTTTATCCGAATTTGATGAAACGAAAAGGTTATATTGAAAAAATTGCCAGCTTTCCACCAATATAAGATATGCCTTATTTGGAATTTAATAGATAACTATTATTGATTTTCTATATACATTACGACTAAAGTCCTGATTAATAGGCTAATTGAAAAACTTCTATAATTTTCAAACTATTTCACATTTTTTGAATCTAAAAGATGCATCACATTCTATGATTTGAATACTATAGGATTTAAAAAAATTAATTTCATAATTTTTTGACCAAGTTATGGTGGTTAGAAAAACACATTTTAATAATTTTGAAATGTTCTAATAAAAAAAATCATAACTAATTATTTACATGCAAAAAAATTACAAAAAAAATGTGGCACATCCAGGCATGTGTCCTATACATATATTGAAATTTTTAGAAAAAAAACTTTTTTTTTCTTGTACTTAGGGTGGTCAGACATACACCTGCTTCTTATCTTATTCCTAAAAATTTAGTACTACTGCATTGAAATTTCAAATTTTCACAAAATAGATTTACTTTTTTTCCAAAAAAGGACGAATAGCCTAGAAACTACATTCAATTCGCTACAAATTCTGTTCTAAAATATTTTTTGAATTATGTTAATAACCTATTCATTTTTTTTATGTCAAGTTGCCTAACTCTATTTATCTGAATTTTGACGGACACTTAGGGACCTAGTTTGGAGCCCCATGATCCTGCACTAACCCATAAAGATAAAAAAATATATATTTTCATTAGTTATATTTATAGTCATTTCTTTCTTTATACTAAAGCTATGATTTTATCTCTTGTTCTTATGTATATTTATGTGCAAGCTAACAAATTTACACTTGAAGTGGTGAATCTTTAAGTTACTTTAGATAATTGTTGTAATGCCCCATGTATGGTTGTTAGAATTTCATTGACTTCAAGTTGTATTAGGGGTCATTCTTTACCTCATGGATGTAGATGTGAACATGGTTCTCATAAACACAACTCTTATCCCATTTAATAAGATCTAGGGGTCAATATTCTTGAGTTGGTCTTAATGGTCATTCCCACCTTCTACCTCCTCTTATCCATATGACCAAGGGGGTAGTTGACTAGTTGGATCTTGGAAAATTTATTTTCCTTAATTTGGATGTCTCACCTACTTGTGAAATTCAAATTGTTGAGGAATAAAATTAAGAGGGAATAATCATCAAATAGGAACTTGCTTTTAATGATCCATATTGTGTTGATGTGTGAGTAAATCCAAATGACCATGACCCACTTTACTATTATAGCTCTTACTAATTAGTGTCATTGTCTTGTGGTTTGATAGTTCAATCTTGGCCCTATGTGGACTTTGGGGTGTGATTTCTTCCACCCATATATTTATATGAATATGTGTAATATTATCTTTTTTCACAAGTAATATAGATTCTTACTTATAGAAAATGCATATTTTTAAAATTTCCTAAATCAATTCCCATCCCATTAGCACATGTCAGATCTTTATATATAATAAAATAAAAAAAGGGAGGTGGCATTGGAATTTTTCAACGAAAATAAATGTACTTCCAATTTTTTTTATTAGTGTCCCAAAAATTATGTTTCCATTGTAAAACATATAATCAAATTGAAACCCACATTTTTATAAGCATTTTCCTAGGTATTCTAGATACATAATTAAAGATTAATGGAGTATGTTGCATCTTGCACACATGCCCAATTTTTCTTTGGAAAATTTTGGGCCCTCCTTTTTTTGGTTTATTTTATTAACCTCATTATGTTGTTCCTCCCCTTTGGTCATGGAAAATGTTTTGCAAAGTTAAATGATGGCTAAGTTTCATGTGTGTTACAAGTTTATATTGTTTGTAAGTGATTTGGGCTATTTACCTTTGAAAATTATAAGTTTCACAATGTTTGTAGAAATATGGAATTATTAGAGATTTTTAAACATTTGAAATTGATGTCTCAACCTCTTAAGGACCTTATCTTTCTTGAAAAATTTACCTCTGTTGATAAGATGTTCAAAATTATAAGAAATGTGATTTTGCAAACTCTCGATGTATTGTTGGAAATCCAACATACTATTCAAATCTCTAGATGTCTAGTTTTTTCTTGTAAAATATTTTAGAAGCTAGTAAAAATGTTGAAACCTTTATTAAAGTTATATTGTGGTTCACCCCAAGGGATATCTATATTTTCATTTCCTTGGAGTGACCTCCCAACCTCCTTTGAAATCCTACAAGGTGTTTTGGGTCTAAGGAATATTTGTCTTTGTATACTTTTAGGTGACAACTAAATAGTTGAGTCTACATCCATATTGTTGAGAAGATCTTTGACATACTCATAAAATAGATATAAATTCACATCAAATTACATCTCTCTTGAAAGGAAATAAAATATTTAGAAAAAAGGTGATTTCCCCAAGGTTCTAGTTGTTAGTTCATGACTTTCTAGTTCACCCAATTGTTCATTTTTTTGTTCTTCTCAAAAGGGGCTTTGGTGATTTTATTTTGTAATACACGCTTTAGGGTTAGGTATTGATGATAAACCACTCTTAAATTTTAATAACCTAATTTTAGGTTTCCCTAATCTTGGATTTGATAAAATATGAGTTAAGTTCTAGAAACACCATAAGATAACTGAATTTAATTATTTTTCTATTATTTTTCCTAATTTTAAATAATTTATATAAAAAACATCAAAAGAGAAGGGAAAAGAAGAATCATGCTAGAATGATGACATGCATGATTAAACAATTTGAAAATGAACTCTACTTTTTAAACTAGATTGAATCATAGAGCCATAAAGCTAGTGCAATCTCCTAAGGAACTAGAATCATTTAGAATTAAAAAATTCATTAAAGCTCCCAATTCTGACATAACTCTAAAAATTATTTCACCATGAAAATTTATTACTATAGTTCCATAATAAACCAATAGTTTCCCCCCCTTGTCAAAGTACAAATAACTACCTTTTATAGGAGAAAGTACAATGTATTGAAATAACTTGCACAAAAGAGGAATATGATATAAAATAATTTGTGAATACTTGATAATTTAGCTAAGAATAAAAAGCCACTTTGAGAAGGAAAGCCTTCAAATATCTCCAATTAGAACATAATTCACAATCTAATGATCAAATAAGACTCACTACCTCTATATATACCCTATTTATGTCTAGGATATCATCCAAATCAATTTAGATAACCCCATGTAAGGCCTAAGTTAACCTAAATAATTAAATAACAATATAATAATGATAATATGACTTAATAAAGAGTTAAGGTAGTGACAAATTGACTAATCATAACCTTATGTATACTCTAATTTTAAGGGTGCATCATGCCCCCTTCAGAAAAAGCATTTTCCTCAATGCTAATCAAGTGTGGATGATTTTGAATGAACTCCTCATCCTCCCATATAACATATTCAACTACTAAACTATTATATTAGATGAGATACTCAATGAGTGGTCTAGTCCTTAACTTCTTAGTGCGTCTCTTAATAATGAACTCTAGTTCCAATATGATTCCTCCTTCATCAAGCTCTGGTAATATTAACTAAGTAGGGATGTCCTTCAAATAGGAAACATGAAAAATTGGATGTATCTTTATTGTTCACGGTAACTCAAGCTTGTAGGAAAAACTACCAATCTTTTGCATGATTTGATATGGGACATAATATTTTGGGAACAACTTGTTCTTTGTCTATTATTTTAGTGGAATTTTCTTATAAGGTTGTACAATCTCAAGAAAACGTAGTCCCCAACTTCAAAATTTATTTTAATACGATGTTGGTCTACCTACTTCTTCATTCAATTTTGGGCCATGGCTAGATTCTCCTTGAGTCCTTAAAGTACTTGTTGTTGATGAACCATGTGGTCCTCTAAAGGTTGAACTCTTGGTGATACCTTCAATGATAATGTGAGGGGAGGATGATATCCATATAGTGCCATAAATGGAGACATTTTGTTGAACTATGGAAGGAAATATTATACCACCATTCTTCTAGTGGTATCCAATCTACCCATTAAGACTGCTTATCTAAAGTGAAACAACATATATACCCTTCCAAAAACTTATTAGCAACCTCAATTTTCCCATCAGATTGAGGATGGTATGAAGAACAATGAGCCAATTAAGTACCCAAACATGAGAATAAATCTATCAAAAATTTAGTACTAAAGATAAGATCATGGTAACTAAAAATAACCTTAGATGTACCATGTAGCTTTTGTATATTCTCCAAAAATGCTTTTTCCACTGTATTTTTTTGTAAAAGAATGTGATAATGTAATAAATGGGTATTTTTAGTGAGGTGACCCATCACTACCATGATGACATTCTTACCTTTAGATCTTGGAAGCCCTGTGATGAAGTTCATGGAGACCTCTTCCCAACATTAGTTAGGAATAACTAAGGGTTGTAAAAGACTAGTTATATTAATTTTCTCCCCTTTATTTCTTTGACAAAACAGATATTCAACTATAAATTTCTGAACATTCCATTTTAGCCCTTCCCAAAAGAAGTCTTTCTTGACTCGATGATATGTCTTCAAAAATATTGAATGATTTCCAATTGGGGACTCATGAAGCTTTGTGAGAATCTTTTTTTTTTTAGAGTGGAATTATTGCATAGATATAATTGTTTTTTATACCATAAAGAATATCCCTTCCAAAAAACATATCTAAACTATTAGGATCACATTATAACTGTCAACTATGATTACTTGTGGTAACATCATTTTTCCACTCTACTTTGGCTTCTACAACCCAATCTTCTTGTAATATTGAAATGACACAATAAAGCTTTATCCTTCTCATCCTTCCTAGATAATGTATTTGATACAATATTTCCCTTTCCTTTTTTATATACAATCTCAAAGTCATACCCAAATATCTTGGTGACCCATTTTTGTTGCTATAATATTTGTTCCAAAAAATATTTTAAG